>JAECUM010090613.1:0-103082 GCA_016617855.1 Megalonaias nervosa | reverse complement strand
CCTACACAATGCAATATGTGTGCAATGGTACGTTATTTTTACCTGGGACTGTTAACTGGCAGACAAATTTATTGAGAAGTTTAAGGTAACAACCTTTCTAAAACCAGATAAGACTGTCTAGAACAACAGAGTTGCCATTGTCTATTATATAGCTAGTTGTTCATATACGTTTAATCCGTATTAAAAGTATATTTGTATTCTAAAAATGTTCTGCTTTCTGAAAAAATAAAAATGCAATCATATTGAAATCCAGTAGTATCTCTAGACACACTTTCTACAACTTCATCTAGCTTTTCCGAGACACAATCTCTTTTTTTATATATGCTGGTTCTGCCTTATAGGGAACAATAACAA
The DNA here is from genome assembly GCA_016617855.1 of Megalonaias nervosa. Taxonomy (NCBI): domain Eukaryota; kingdom Metazoa; phylum Mollusca; class Bivalvia; order Unionida; family Unionidae; genus Megalonaias; species Megalonaias nervosa. The sequence goes on along the minus strand of JAECUM010090613.1, from coordinate 102,728 downwards.
TGCTTTCTGTTTCTTGTAAGTTAAATAGTGAAACAGCTTCTGTAGCAGTTTCACTTATGCAGGATTCTGGACCATTAATAGCATCGGCTCATAGATCCATGAAACTGCAATTTGAACTCCTTAATGTATGATCGCATGACAGAGCTAGATGATCAACAATATTCCTCTTTAACTGTAAGCTGTTTTCCTCAAAGTCGCATTGACTGTGCAATAAGCTGAATGATGTAACTTTTCTGCTCTCTTTCTCTCTCTCTCTGCGTACTTTATGTAACCTCTGTTTGTTAGTAGCTTCCTATCCCTAGCGTATTCTAACAGTACCACCAGCCTTAGCTAGAAGATGTTGCCATGCATTTACCTATTTTAACGTCTGCGCTTTAATTTATATTCTTTGTGCTTGTATTTTTACTATAGTATCTGTGTTAATACTTTCTTACCATTATTCAAGCATTAGTTTCGCCCATTACCATGCATGACAAGAAGTCAGCTTTCCTAACATTAATTTAGTAGATGCACCCCAAGGCATTGTTTAACTAGATAGTTGAAATCCGAACAGATGGTTAATCCTCCCCTGCAAGGCCGCTGTCTATGAGGTGTAAAAATTTTAATTACTTTGTGCTAGCTCCGTGACAAGGCTCGTTTCGAACGGACAACACCGCTCTCGTCATCTCGCTGTGAGACTTAATTTTAATTGTTAAAAATATCCAAAGTTTTATTGTACCAAAGCTGTTGATTTTTTAATTTTTTGTTTCTAATTATATAATGTATGTTTTTAAATGTTTTTTTATTATCCATGTACAGGATGACAACACTCAAAACCATGAGATGTCAAAACCACATATTGGCCATAAAGTAACAAAAGAGCCAAATCAGTGGAAACTAAGGACATTAGTCGTACGTTGACCATTTACAATATCGAAATGGACAAGGTCTTTGTCATGAACTCCCCTCTCACTTTGTTGGGGTGGGTTGCATGGGTTTGGTTATCGTTATCTAGAGGTGATCGCCTACGGTGTAATTTGCCCGGAGCGAGTAAATATCAATAGAAATTGTGAAATTTACAGGTGGAATAGATAAAGATCTGAGCAGGTATATAGAACAAAAAGACACGAGCCACCGTACATGTACAACCAAAAAATTTAATCAAAATTTCATAGACAATAAAATTCACAAACAATTGTAATAATGCATTACATTAGAAAGATACACTTCTTTGATTCAAATTTTCCAAACGAATTTCAAAATACAAATATGCTTCTACAAATAGCCGATCTGTTAAACGATAGAATTAAATCATCATCAGATCGAGTGGAAATCGAACACTGCTTTGTACAGATTCATAACCTGATAGTTTTTGCCTCAGTCCAAATCTCGGCGACTGTTCCTTTGGATTCCTTGTGCCTGTAAGTCTGGGTCCTTCCACTTTCCCCTTTTTCCAAATCCTCAGGTGTATTGCTGCCTTTAGCCTTCCAACTTGTGTGGTCACTTTAGCTTACAAGTTCGTGATTCGTCACGTAGACCCTGGTGGGACAAATCTCACCTTGTAAAAGTAAACAAACGACACCCTAAGTGTTCTGCTGTATACCTCTCCTGAGAAGAGCTCCTAATCTTTTCTTGTTACTGTCAGATAAATTCTATCGTAATTCAAACAGATCCTACGGCCATCTGGTCTTACCTAAGCAATGCGGACCGTACAAACCTAGCTCCCTAAGGTTAATGTACTTCCTAATGGCTATTCCAATTACTGGCTTACATTACCCAAGTGAATGAATGAAATTCCTTACATGTCACAACCATGGTATACTAGCCTATATAAAACCCCACTAAATGGTGTACAAACATTAATTTCACATGGTTCAACAACGTTAATTCCAGTCAATATGCATTCAAGTCTTTATCATATGTGACATTATCTAAATCGGAGAATTTACACGAATTCTCGTACTCATATCAACTAAAGTAAGGCATGAAATTCTAGATACATATTTACCTATAACAATCGAGACTAAACAATCAAATGATTCATCAACATATATAAAGAATATCCTTGTACGGATTCATATCGATGAACTCGCACAATTGTAATCATATCAAGAAAATTAAGCCTACCAATTTACAAATAAATTCCTGCAAATAAATCAAACAAATCGTCACACAATTGTAATCATATCAAGAGAATGGATCTACGAATATAAGCAAATAAATCAACAAATCGTGATATCAAAGAATTTACGTGAGACTGATGCAAATACCTTGTGTCTTCAAGCTTTACCGCAAGAATTGTTCCGTAGATTTTTTTTTCCAGACATCTAATCTCCTGGATGATAATTACGGGCGAATATCTTCTACATCAGCCCGGAGTCTTCCTTCGAAATTTCTCTCGTAGAAAAAAATGTAGACTGATTTAAAAGTGTTGCAATACGCATTTTAAACTGATAGTTTTCGAGAGGAATCACGACCCCTTTTCACAGCGTAACCAATCTGAATTAAATACATCTCCTGCTCGAATTTGGCGCCCAAAAATTGTAGTCCGTCTGCCAAACTGGATTACCAAATACTTATCGCTGGGAAGTTTCAGAATTGACAGTTTTTGGTACAGATCGGAGGTTTACCCTATCCTCTGCAGTTAAGAAAACAAAGTTCCAATTAAGAACCACTGCTCGCATGACAGTGACATTACCAATCAGTGCGTTACGGCGATTTAAACTCGTGCCAGTCCCCATAAATCTAATTAATCGTTCACCTATCCAACTTAATGTTTTTTTCATAGATCGACAGAAATTTGGCCCTTTACAGAATACTGTTTTATTTGTACATGTTTCACACCCAGAGGATTGCACTTCGTCGGAGAAGTAATTCTATTTATGTTTACTGTTGAAAGGGGATTTCCCAGATTAAGATGGGTATATTTATATAGGGACTATTTATGTATTCAAGTCTAGTTCCCGTTGTTTAATTTTTTATTCTAAAATGTAGTAGTCTTATTTACAGTCTTAAACTTTCTGCAATATGTTTTCTTGCTTGATTTACGTGCAGTAGTAAACAAGTAAAAATAACTCTTGTGTTTAATTACCTACATGTATGGTTCTTCTGTTCGTTACATTTAGTTACAATACACATCTGCCATAGCAATTTTGAAAATATTTGTATATATTCACAGTTTACGTGCATCACACAATAAACAAAAATGTGAATAGTTCACCTATATTTAGAAAGGTCGACAGTGTAAAATCCTTCATATAACCATGTGAACACTGCTGATACGGATGTTGTGTATTGGCTTAGTCACATACAGTTGTTTGTTGCTCATAAAGTGAGGACAAGTGCACATGGACGTGCAATTCAATTAAGCCATGCTAGATCTTCTTAATGTAACAAAGAGATTTTATCGATATCTGCTATTCATGTACTTTGTATGCAATATTAGCTTTATGAACCTGAACGGAATTAAGAGATAAAAATATTTTACTGAATCTAATATTACTGAAACAAATGTTCTTTGATTAATTATGAACTGAACGCTATTTGCTAACTACTACTCTCAAAGTGTTATGAATTTCGGAATTTCCAATGCTTTTGAATATGAAAACAAAATGATCACGAAAAAAATCATTCAAATAATTGCAAATAAAAACGTTCTACTTTGCATTGTCTTCATCTGAATTTACTGCTTGTCCAAATTCTCAAGTTTGATGTGAAAAGTATTTCCAACAGTAAATACATCTGTTTATATTGAATGGTACTTAAGTGTTGAAATAGCAGTGACCATTTGGGTATTTGTGCTATTGAACCTTTCTATTGGGGGGGGGGGGGCTTTGATGCATGTCAATATTATGTTCCTTAAGTAATTTATCTGTGTTAGACACAAAAATAGATTTGGAGAATTATCAAAATATTATTTTTCCAAGCACTCACAAAAACTGAAAACTTTAATGGAACGTTTAGAGTCATTAGATATTTGTTAAATGAAAACAAAATATGTTTACATGGCATAGGAAAAATTTCTGACAACAATCTCATTTATATTTATATATGTTTTAAAATGATATATTTGCTTTAATCATTACTTTGGCACGTCACAACTACTTAGAAAAGATTGTTACAAACATTGGAACCATGGGATGTCACAAATCGCCGCTGTATGGTCAAGAAACAAACAAAAAATGTACAAATTTTATGGCGAAGTAATATGCTTCAAAACTGTCCTCAATGTTAAAATTCAGTGTAGTGTCGGTCATGACTGCAATTGGCTGCAAGTTTTCGAACATACTGGTCAGATATAACACTATGGGGAATATAACAATAATCTAAAGACCAATACCTAAAATACAAAAAGAAACTAAATAATTTTAAAAAACATAACTTTTAATTAGCTCTAACCAAACCATTAATTATTTTTTTAAATGTCAAGTGATTCACTCAAAAAATGTAGAAGTAAATTTTTGTAAATATTATTCACGGTATAGTCCGTGCTAATTTGATGATCACAAGCAATGAATCGAATTAACGTAATTATTCATCGACATCTCTTCTTCGTCGTCTTCATTATCATAATCTTCGGCTGGCTACTATTTTTACTTATCTTCAGAACGTGAGCATTAAATATATTTAACTGCCCTAACTTTGTTGTCAGATATAAAAATAAAAATAAATAAAATCTAATATTGATAATGCTTCATGTACACACACACGCTCACACTTCTTCCTTATATTTTACGATTCTAAAGCGAGTGTATGTATGTATGTATGTATGTATGTATGTATGTATGTATATATGAAGTTTTAAAACAAACATGAAAAGTGTTTTCTTTCCTTATCGGTACCAACGGTAAATAATTTGAATTAAAGTGATCTCTTGCAATTCTTTTCTTTTACACTTTAAGGGTCAAGTGATATACCAGCATTTATGGCGACTCTGTCCAGAGATCTGTCAGACTGCTCCACAGACCAGGTTGTGGTGTTCGACAATGCCATTTTAAATATTGGAAATGTATACGACGAGCTCCATGGGGTCTTCCGTGCCCCCATCTCTGGAATATATCAGTTTAGTTTGACCTTGTCAGTACCGGGCGACGGGGATCAGTATTCCGTTGTTATAAAGAAGGGCACGTCCGCTACAAACGTAGGATATCTCTACTCTAATAGTTATTTGAGCCCATACTACCTTGGGAGAAGTACTTCGATCCTCACCCAGCTGGAAGAGGGAGAAGACGTCTGGGTGGCTTGTTCTTTGGATGATACCCATATTGCCGGAGGTACTGGCACTATAGGCCAGTTTTATTCCCATTTCTCAGGTTTCATCATCAGTCTCTAGTTTTCGATCTGGTGTTTGAAATAGAATGTACTGAAGCTGAATCATTCACTTATGTAGGATGAATCAATGTTTAAATTTAATAAGAGAACACATCTATTGGCCAAGCGTTGATAGAGTTCAACTCTAATGCGTAGTATGTTTTAGCAAAATATTTTGGCATCAAATTAAAAAAATATAATAGTCATATTAAATGTAAATGCCATTGCAGTCAACAAATTATAATGGTAGAAGGACCTGTCAACAATGGCTCAAAAATAACAGTGATCTTATGAAGAAGATAACTATGTGTTGCCAGTTAAATATTCCTGACCAGAAGACATCTCTCTTGATATAGGACTCAATTTTTTTTCATTCTATAATATTTCGTATGTATCATTAGATACACGTTCATACCTACACGCAATACACTAGAGGGGGAGTCAGCACACATCGAAGCAACTAAATTCCCCCCAACCACATTTATGTATCTGTTGCTTTTACTCGTATCCATTCACTCAATAACAGTAGGTCAATATACGTGGAAAAGTGGAACATGGTGTCTGAATGTAGAAATATCATTGGTTACGTTTCTGATAACGAGAGAAACAGTGTGAGACACTCAGTCTTCCTCTTGCCTTTCGTGCATTTCCAGTCCAAACAAGCAAGAAAGAAAACATTAGACAAGCAAATATGATTTTATGGTATGTCTTGTTATTTTTTTTAATTTTTTTTTTTTTTTTTGGAGGGGGGGGGTGCTACTGTGATAAATTTCAACAAAGGTGACACTTCTCACAAGCGATTTAGCTTTAGCTCTTCCAAACGATGAATGTGGAGTTGACAACCTTGCATGAAACCTTATAACAGTTGAGCAACTCTGTCCATAATCCTAACGAGGATGAAGAAACCAAAATTGTAAGACTGACCAACACTGCCCGCAACCTCGCGTTGACCAACAAATCGCCAGTTAGAAAGTTTCAAGAATAATGTTAGTATTTTAGTGCTAACTATGAAAGATCAAAGTCTTACGATGTCAATTCAGGAAGAGACGGTAATCTTGTCACACCCAATTTATCCAGTAATGATCTGGAGCCAATGTTGCAAGTATCAATAAAAGGTGCTATGAAAATTACAGATGTTTGATGTACATATCTCTGTTTATAGATAGATGGATTTACAGTGAGTAATATTCAAGTAGGACTTGTTATTTTAGTAAACGAATGTAGTGGTTCTTGGAAATTAGAAAATGTAAAAGTTCCGTTTCTTAATGTATTTGCAGTTTAATCGTCGTGTTCTTTGACTTATCATTGTTCAAAATATATTTGACTTACGAAACTATTTTACTATGAAAGATATTATCGTTGTTGCTAATTACTGTACGTTCCAAATAACTGCTTTTTGAAATTTTGTCTCAATTGAAATCAAAGCAGTGTAATTTTTGAAAATATAAATATTTTTAACATCTACAAATTGTCTTATTTGGTGATTAAAGACTCGTTTTTCAAATTTTCTTGTTATGCCTTAACATAAAATATTTAAGCACGGTTTTCTTCACAAATCTAATAAACTATTATGTTCCCTATGTGTTGTTATAATCTAGGGACATTCTACTAAGTCCAAAAAAGTCAATCGTGTATGAAAACCCCCCTAAGATTTACAATAAATCGGAGGGCGGGGTCCAGTAATAGCTTTTTAATTCCACAGTGAGTACTATCGTTGCTTTGTATGCCTACTCTATCGTTATATGTCTGTTTAGAAACTATGATGTTGTTCAACTTTTATTTTTGTCATGACGGATATTTACATTTATTTGCAGAGTTTCTTTTCTTACTGGTGATCTTAGCAAGATTTTTGACTTTGCACATTTTGCTAACTAGCTTTTGCTTGGTACTATACAGCCATGCATACACGCGCGGACGCACGCACACGTACACATGCACACATACCTATATGCATACTGTTACGTGTAGGCTCGTACAAAAGTAACAAAAGAAAAGAGTGAAGTCAACAAGCTTTGTAAATTTCACAAAATAATTTATTTCTCTAGAAAACAAAGTAAAAATATGAAATAGGACTTACGGTTTGTGAATCTAATCCAAAAATTAATCCTAGAATTGAAAAATATAAGTCCTATCACTAAACAGTTCTAATTGAATCCAAGTTCGAATCTCGATGTAGTTCCAATATGGAAGGCGATGACGCCCTCTATAACCAGTTTGTGTTGATGTGTCAACAGTTCCTTGTTGAGTCACCAAGAATATAATTCCGGCTTTTGAATTCCAAATAATTTTTAGTAAATATCTTTGTCCAAGAATTTCAATGAAGACAAGTATTTTCCAGGGTGAATAAATTATTTTAAATAAAAAACTCAAATCAAATGGCAACAACAGGAATACCTTTCGGCTTGAAGGTATATTTTACGATTGATCAAATCCACTAGAAAATGTCTGTTTTAACCCGCGATTTTTTCATCACATGATGGCTCACGTGGTCAGTTAACCTAAACAGCGCAGTAAAAAAAAAAAAAAAAAATGCCAATTTGTACGAAAAAAATCTTACTATAAGATTTAATTAAGAAAAGGTTGTTTGCAAAACAGAGTGATCACGCAAGCAAAGTGTAACCTTGATTATGACCAATGGTTTTCACTGTGTTTACGAATCTCTGAACCAAGGTCAGCTAAAAAAAAATGTAGCAATCGAACTGCGTTGTTATCAGGTCAAAACAGAAAACTGAACCTTCCCCCAAAAAAATCAAATCCAGTGAATAAAGTTATCATTACAATAACGTAATGAAATAAAAATAAAATAAAAAAGAATTTAAAACTAACACACAAGCAATTAAATTACATATACGTAACAATACATACATACATACATACATACATACATACATACATACATACATACATATTGTTTCTACTTGGTTAGCTTCAGCAGACCAGGTCAGAGTGCCCTGTTACTCCTCGGAAAGGTTTCTATCTTTGTCAACAACAAGTAGTGTCTTGTTCTCGGTTGGAAAATCTTCTGGCAGGCCTGGTCTTCTCAGCTATTAATTTTGCAGTAATGATATCAATTACCTGTGAGATTTATATTATATGTTTGAGACAGATATCTGGGCAGCACTTGACCCGTATACCACAAAAAGTTCCAAGCGTGACATTTTCTTTCATGTAAGATGTTGCCCCTACTGCCTATTTTTGTTGCTTTCCTTTCATTGTTAATAAATCTGACCCGAGGACTATTTTATATTTCCGTAGTAAATAAGTAAAAAGGAAATATTCATTATTACTTATTTGATCTGTCGTGGAAAAAGGAAATATTTCCTTTTTCAGTATTGATTCTTAATTGTTTTCTTGTTCATGTTTCCTTGTTTCTTTTTCAATAAGCAAACGAAACTATTTAGTTATTCCGTATTCAATCTCAGTTACTATGTTTATAATTTTTCCTTATTTATTTTCGATAACAATAATGAAATATTTCCTTATTCATAAATATATCAAAGTTGTCTCCTTTTTCCTCATTTATTATTCAATAAGGAAAAATATGAAAGATTTCCTTTTTCCGTGTTCGATCTAAGTTGTTACCTCCTCCATTATTCCGTTTTTAATAGCTGTAAAGGAAACGGTTTCCCATTCCTTATTCATAATTTACTTCTGTAAAAGGTAAGATTTCCTTATTCCTTATTCGATCAAAAAAAGACAGAAAATAATGTTTGCCTGTTTTGAAAAAGGAACAAAAATATCTTAAATACTTCGCTATTCAGACTGAATCAGGAAAAGAAAATATTTCCTTCATCCTTATTTAATTTGAGCCAGGAAAGAAAATATTTCTATATTCCTTATTCGAACTACATAAAAAATACTGACAGTATTCCACGTCTTTATTTTGTCTTCAAAAATAAGGAAAAATAGAATTTCCTTATTGGGTGTGATTTGTGTAATTTAGATTTTTAACGTAGCTTAAACAAGTTTTCAGTCATATCGCTACGATGTCTGCAGTGTGGCAGTTTAATGTGATGTCTAGCACTGGGGCATCATGCCGCAGACATGTAGCATGATGTCCCACCCAGTCATATTATCCTGACACCAGGCCGACCAGTCCTAACACTAACCTCTTAATGCTGGGTGCCTAGCGAGGCAGCTGTTCGTACCATTTTTAGAAGTCTTTGCTATGACTCGGCCGGGGTTCCAACCCGCGACCTCTCGCATCCGGAGCGGACGCTCTAACCACTAGGCCACTGGAGCGGTCTAATTCAACGTCTTCTTTTTCTCTACTCAGAGTAAAGAGAAAAATATTCTTTGTTTGGACCAAATAAAAATGAAAATATTTTTTTTTTAAATTCTCTTTTCGGTTTAAGGAAAATGATTTGTTGTTTCTTATTGAGAGAGAGAGAGAGAGAGAGAGAGAGAGAGAAGAAAAAAAAACACTACATTTTTTTCTCTGCTATCAGTAATGAGAAACATAATATTTCTTTATTTGGAACCAATAAGGAAAAATAAATTATATGATTGTTCCTTATTTGCTTTAAAAAAGAACATAATCTTTAATGCCTTATTTTGTCGGATAGTTTCCTCTTTAACGGAATGTCATATCAACATTCACTTTCTACTAAATGACTTCTAATGTCACGTAGCCAGTTAGAAATGGTAACAATGTAAATCTGCCATCCAATATGGCCTCGACTGCGACCACTTAAATTTTTATTTTTATAGACATTGCTCTTCAATGTACTGTCGTATCGACATGGGGTTATCACTAAAAGACTTCCTGTAATCTCTAGCGGGTTCCAAATGAAAATGGTACCAGTCTGACATCAAACATAAAACCATCTTGAAATCTTGTGATCGCTACTCCTCCGAAACGAATGCTCACACGAGCTTCCTATGGTACTTCGCTGAACTTAACGGAAATGGTGCCGACTTGTTCTTTAATATGGTTTTTTTTCGCCGCTGCCATCTCCAAATTTCTGTTATTGCTGCTTCTCTAGCGACATGTGGTTTACACCAGAAGACTTTTCGTGATGTCTAGTTAGGCCTAAGTACAAATGGTGCTGACATGATACCTCCAATAGCTTACAGCCTAAACGTATGGTCATATCGACACGGCTTTGTTTTTTCAATAAAAGACCTTTTATCTACTTGATTTAAAATGAAACAGTGACGATTGACACTCAAATATGACTGCCTGGTAGCCAGCTCGTTGTCCTTGCTACAGACCCATTACAGTAGAGCTAACATGACTTTACCCTTTTCATCTTTATGCCAAATTACCAGGATAAAAAAGGTTTCTATTTTTACTTATTCGGATTAAATAAGGCATACGGGATATATATATATATATATATATATATATATATATATATATATATATATATATATATATATATATATATATATATATATATATATATATATATATATATATATATATATATATATATATATATATAATTTTGCAAGACTCATTCTTGTTCCAAAATGTATTTAATGTTTTCCTCTTTCATTATTGCTCTCTTTTGAGGAATCTTTATTTTTTGTAATTATGCTTCTTGGCTGAAAAACGAGTTCGTGAACAAGCCCGTATATGCAAAGGATACCTGAATAAGGCGACCGCATCCATCCTTTTCTTATGATGTCATTGTAAGTTTCACGTCAAACTTGTACCATTTTAGAAGATTTCACGCATATACGCACACACAGACCACAACAGTTAGGTCGCAAATACAGTCCGTTTCTGGTATTTACTGCTTGACGTTTTCCATCTAATTGTAAGTGTTTAACAACACTATCTCGAAACAATAATTGTTGCATCCATGAGGTTGCCGAAGCAAAGAATTTCTACTCAAATTCTGGTAGCGACTGGTTCTATTTCAATTGCATCTACCTTAATATTTTCAAAATATCTATGTAAATTCTGGAGCAGAAATTTCTATAACCGTGTCAAATACGTCCATATTGTGGTTTCTAATTTTTTTTTTTTAATTTGATATTGGTACTTTGAGTTTCTAATTCCTAATTCATTCATTATCACGTCTCACAGTGCAAATGGGTCCTTGAACAGCAACAGCGAGAAGAAGAGGCAAGAAGAAAACGACAGGAAGAAGAAGCAGTAGAGAAGAAACAAAGGCTAGAAGAGAAGGAGAACAGTGAAAGTCAAACGGTAACGGTACTCTTGGACATTTTGACCGAGTTAAGAAGTCTGAAACAAATGTATCAGACTTCTTTATTACGACCTAAGAGAAAAAGACCTTCCCGAGCCAAACAGCCTAACCCTGTTACTACACCAGAGATACCACCTCTAGTGATTTCTACTAAATCATTGACAGGAGCAAGTCCAGAAGTAGGCCTTGGCCGTGGCAAAGGCTTAAGGCAGTTAAAGCGGATTGCTTCTCGTTCCTGAGTTTGTTCTAAGAAAAAAAACAATCACCCAACGGTCCTTTTCAGGGCCACTCACTTCTTTCGAAAAGAGATACTATTCATTTTGCCAAAATCAAGTAAAACTCAAAATCCCTTGTTTAACCCTATGATGTACGTGTTGTGAGTGCATGGGTGTAGGTCCTTATTATTCTAAACAATCAAAACCAAGAGACACTTACGTTTTTTCAGTCTGGTCTATTCTGGTACATATTTTTACAATTCAATATCACAACATAACACAACACAACACTTTAAAAAAGTTCATAGACTTCTTCTGTGTCTTTTTTCTTCTTCTTTCACTCTCTCTGTTTTCTTATTTTCTTTACTTTCACAAGTTTTTCCTCCTCTTCTTCCTCACATTTTTCTCTTCTTCTTTTCTTTTCTGTCTTCTCTTTCTGAACGTGACGGGGTTCTTCCTTTGCCGAGGGCACCTCTTTTTCTTCTTCCTCCTCCTGCTCCTGTTGTTTCTTAGGGCACTCTGAAGACCAATGTCCTTTCTCTTGACAATGATAACAAGTATCTTGATTTTTGTCTTTTTTGACACTGGTCTTGCTTTTTTGACATTCTGGACATTCTGTAGCCCAATGCCCTTTCTTCTGACAGATATAGCAAGTATCTTGACTTTTATCTCGAAAGGAGGGAGAGTAGTCCGTTGGCTTGTCTGAAGAAAACTTTCGTATGACACCTCGCAAAGCTCTAATCAGAAGTTCGATCTGAATGGGTTCTTCCATTGTGCTGATCGGCTTGAGAGTGAAATGAATACTGAGAGGGAAGTCACCAACCCTTTATATATGCACTAAGCCTAACATGGATATATAGGGGTCCATGGCATTTCAAATGTAGTCATTTGACTTTTTGCAGTCAAGATGAAACGATCGCATCATTTCGCAAAGAAAGGAGAAGAACGTAAGAGGCATAAACGTGATTTATCGCCTCGCACAGTAGCTGAAGTCTTGGCTCAAATTCATGCCAGCGATTTTGAAGATGAGATGAGTGAGCCAGAATCTAAGCCCAGAGAGCCTACACTCAGTCAAAGTCCATCACCACCAGTAAACCCTGAAAAGTACTACCACATTCGAGAGACGGACAAACGTTCCTCCAGAAAATTTAGAACTACGGCCTACACGTACGCGGTGAAGTTTAAAAATTTCAAGTCCGACGTACCGTTGGAGAAAGCAGAAGGGTTCATCACCGATGTGTGGGATTCTTTGTTAACCACACTGAAACGGCAATGCCAAGCCAAAGAAGACGATTTCTTGAGACTTTCCATTCATCACGACAATTTGAAGTTCCCCGTTTGGATCGAGTTTAGCAGTCCAGCAGAACTGACACCTTCCAAAGTCATGGACAAGATTTAACACGTACAGCAATCTAACGACAAGTTTCACATCATCGACGGAAAAGCGACACTGTTCATGACCCATGTGTCTCTTCCCCAAGGGACAGGACAACATGGTAAAAAGGTGTTCTTGGTAGACAATCTTCGCAGCATCAAGCGCAGCCTCGTTCAAATTAACAACCCTCAAGACCAGATGTGTTTAGCCGGTGCCATCGTGGTGGGACGAACGTATGCCGACAAGAACGACACGGTAGAATGGAAAAGAGCCTGGAAAACTATTCAACGATCGGACCGAGCCAAATAACAAAGAGAAGCAGAACTCCTGTTACAGCAAGCAGGGCTATCCAAAGACACACCCTGTGGCATTCCTGAAATGCAAAAGTGGCAAGACGTCTTGGCTCCACGCTACAAGTTGAAAGTACACCCTCAAAAAGTGCGCGGACCTCTGATGTTTCGAAGCAAAGATTTCAAAGACGGAAAATACATTCATTTATATCATCACGATGTACATTTCGATGCCATTACCAGTATCACTGGATTCCTGTCATACAGTTATTATTGTGAGAAATGTGACTATGGCTATAACAATCGAGAGCAACACAAGCATTGTGGATCGAAATGTGAGGGATGTTTAGCCTCTAAGCCCTGTCTGGACCAAGGACAAGAACGAGTGCATTGCCCAGCTTGTCAGAGCACGTTTGTCAGTCTAACTTGTTACCAACAACATCTAAAGACGCAAGGTTCACAGCAGAAATGTGCTTGTCAACTCCTGAGATTGTGCCCTACTTGTGGACAAGGCATACGTACCAATAATACCAAGGCGCACGTCTGTTCAGGAAAGAAACGATGTCACATTTGTTACCAAATCGTGGACTTGGAACACCAATGCTACATTCAAAAATACCAATCCACATATGAAGAAGAAAATAATGACCAGAAGAAAGGGAATTTCATTTTTTTCGATTTCGAATGCATGCAAGAGACTGGCATTCACATTCCTAATTTCTGCGTGGCTCACCGAGCGTGCGAGAAGTGCATCCAAGAGCCTATCTTGACTCATTGCCCTCACTGTAGCAAGATTCCTGGAGGACGTGAAAAAATCTTTCGGGGATCTAACACACTAGCCGATTTTGCCCAATGGATTTTAAACCCTATTGACGAGACGTGGAGCCAAGAAGACATCGAACGTTACGGAGATTGTCATCGCTATGCCACGGTGATTGCTCACAATTTCTCGGGATACGACGGTCAGTTTCTGCTGAGATACTATACGAAACAAGGTACCGAAAGTTCTAAAGTGACTTTTGAACGGAGCCAAACTCATTTCCATGCAAGTGGGACAAGTACAGTTTAAAGATTCGATGAGTTACTTGGCCATGCCTTTGAGCCGCATGCCTAAAACGTTTGGAATGACAGAGATGGCCAAAGGCTATTTTCCACACTTTTTCAATACCGAATCCAATCAACACGCCGTTCTACCCCATTTGCCTGAGGCTCACTACTACGACCCCGACAACATGCGTACCGAACAACGAGAAGCTTTCTACGGTTGGTACCAGACTCACACCTCGGACCCTTTCGACTTTCAGGAAGAAATGTTAAAATATTGTCGTTCCGACATAGACATTTTACGGCGTTGCTATGGAAAATTTCGAGAACTGTTCATGGAACATGGAGGGATCGATTCTTTGAAAGAAGCCTGCACTATTGCCAAAGCATGTTCCTTAGTGTACCGTCAACGATTTATGCCCGAAAACACCCTAGCTGTCATCAGTCCTCAAACAACCAATTTTGTCAAACGTCAATACTCGGTCAAAACCCTACGCTGGTTACATTACTTGTGTGACAAGGAAGACAAATGGATCCAACATGCCCGCAACGGAGGAGGCGAAAAGACTATTGGAAGGTATTCGGTAGATGGCTGGGACTTAGAAAACCCCCAGATTGTGTACGAGTTTATCGGGTGCTTATTTCACGGATGTCCTATCTGCTACCCTCAACGTAATACTAAAAATCAGTTTTTACAACGGACTATGGAAGACTTGTACCAGACCACTTGTCAGCGACGCTTGAAGTTAGAAGAGCAAGGATTTCAACTGGTAGAAATGTGGGAACACGAGTACGATCAGCGATTGAAAACCGATCCCGAGTTTAAGCGCATCGTGGAAAGTTACAAGCTGGTAGACCCACTCAACCCAAGGGACAGTTTGTGCGGAGGACGGACGAATGCCACCTGTTTGCTATACCAAGCCGACGAGGAGAAAGGAGAAGAAATCAAATACTTGGACGTGTGTTCTCTGTATCCGTACGTGTGCAAATATTGTCACTTTCTCGCAGGGCACCCACAATTGCTGACGGAACACATCGACGTGGACAATATTCGACAATACGAAGGATTGATCAAGTGTAAAGTCTTGCCTCCCACGTACTTGTACCATCCCGTTTTACCTCACCATTGCCAAGGAAAACTAATGTTTCCCTTGTGCCGTACTTGTGCTGAAACGTGCAACCAAGACCGACCTTGTCAGCACACTCAGGAAGAACGCGCCTTGACAGGAACGTGGGTAAGTGTGGAATTGTTTAAAGCTCTGGACTTGAGATACCAACTGTTAGAAGTGTAAGAAATTTACCACTTTCCCAAGACAGAAAAATACCACAAGGGCGACAAGACTCAAAAAGGCGTTTTTGCAGACTACGTGAATGCCTTTTTGAAACTGAAACAAGAAGCTAGCGGCTATCCTTCCTGCTGCCACACTCCCGAAGACCAAACAAATTCAAAGAGAAATACTGGGAGCAGGAAGGCATCACTTTAGACCACGTCGAGAAAAACGAAGGAAGGCGATCGTTTGCCAAAGTGATGTTAAATTGCTGGTGGGGTAAAATGGCACAACGACCGTGTTTACCCAAGACGGAGTATTTGACAGAACCTTCCCGCTACTTCCAGATGCTTCACGACAAAACGAAGTACATGAAACACGTGAGGACTTGATCTTAGTCAATTACGAAGAAGAACTGGACTTTGTAGAAGCCGACGAAATTGGAAATGTCATCATTGCGGCTTACGTGACAGCCCATGCTCGCTTAAAACTGTACGAAGCGTTACACCTATTAGGAGATCGTGTGCTGTATTTTGACACGGGCAGTTGCATCTACATCGATCGCCTGGGTCAACCTCACCCTGTCATCGAAGGAGACCGTTTAGGATCCTGGACGGACGAGCATCCCGACAACAAGATTCTAAGTTTTGCAAGTGGCGGTCCCAAAAATTACGGCTCAAGGAGAAGTGTACACGGAGTGCAAAGTGAAAGGATTGACTCTCAATTATCGCACCAGTCAACTGGTGAACTTTGGCGTCTTGAAAGAAGCCTTGCAGTCTGGAGAGGATGGAAATTTTAAAGTGACCACCCACGAACCGCACAAGATTGTACGTTTACCCACACACCAAATCGTTAGCCGGCCCTTGGAAAAAGTCTATCAAATCGTGTACCAGAAGCGAGTACGGCTTCCCAATCACTTCACTTTACCGTACGGACACGCTGGTATAAATAAAATTGGTTCCAAGACGATAGTCACCAACAAGAAGGATGACTTCGACACAGCAAGAATCGAGTGAGAAACCCACAGAGAACTCCAAGTTCAAACCATACCACTTTCCTGTTTTCTTGCCTGACTATTGCAGTTGTGCCAGTCGACTGGAAACGTTTTAAAAATGGCCCACGGATAGAGAAGGATTACCTACTGCGAATGTTTTAGCTAGAACAGGGTTTGTCTACTTGGGACCTGAGACTGCATTGGGATACGAAGTACAGTGTTTCAGTTGTGGTCTGAAGTTGCGTATGGATCGATGTATCTATAAAGATTCAGCTATTCTGGAACATACTCAATGGTCTCCGCATTGTCCTTACCTTTCTATGGCATTTCCACCCATCACACTACGGTTCAGGTATGACGGTACCTTAGAGAAGGTAGTACCGATGTCCAAGAAGAAAGAAAGGAAGACTTCCAAAACTAGTCATAAAAAAGAACGATGTACAAACTCGAGACTTCGTTACGACTAGTATAAAAAGGGACAACGTCCAAGACTGATAGTTCATTGTCACTACAAACGCCAAGCGAGAAAAATGAATCCTTTCACACAGCAAGTATCACGCAAGAGTAAACTCGAGTACGATGCTGTGCCTTGCGATGGCAGGGATGCCGTACGCCATGACCTTAGCGATTCAGTACCACATCATCATGGGAACTTTGCTATAGCTACTACTACTACTACCATACCTACCATGGAAAGTGATGCTGTGCGTGTCAAACCTGATGGATGCGAAAGCGATGCCACTCGTTATCGCACACCTTTTCACTTTACTGGTTTTCATGGTGGATGTCATCCTAATGAAACCATGCGGCTATCACCCTACGGATGTCATGTAAAACTGAGCAGACTCCTACATATTTCCCCGTACCCTCATCGAAATGAACCTGTGAAAGGCGAATATTCGTTCCCTATGCGATTGTCAGAATACTGTGAATATGAAAGTCGATTCCAAACCTTTCGAGGAAAATGGCCTAAATATCTGGGAGGACCTACCCCCGAAGAATTAGCTAGAGCTGGATTTATCTACTTGGGCGAAGGGGATAAAGTCAAGTGCTTTAGTTGTGGTGTGTCACTTCACGAGTGGGAGAAGAAAGATTACGCTTACCTGGAACATGCTCGATGGTCTCCAGATTGTCACTACCTACCTTTAGTGGGACCTCGTCATTGAAGTGGGCATACCATGTCGTGTAAGAAACCAGCTACGGGGTTAGGAGTCAAACGTTGGACAACCCCTAGACAAGTATTTAAACCCAATGTAAAAAATAATTTTCAAAGATTACCAAACGAATTGCAAGAGAAGATCTACAAGGAAATTTGGCAGGGGCTTGCCAGAGCCAAATCTCAATTAGTGACTGTAGAACTTTTGTGTCGAGAAATTCACAAGAGGAAATTGACAAAATTCAACAAACAAGTCCGATATCTCTGGATCAAGGGTGCGTTCGTGCTACTATTTCGCTTTAGACCATTTACATTTGAAGATTTTATTCACATTCTTGACCGTTTCCTGAATGGCAATGGTCAGAAATTACTCACTACGTTCATTACTTTCGCTCTAGGAGAAGTGATTGAGGTAAGAGAAAAGAGGTATAAAAACAGACTACTATGCCACGACCTTTATCATTCGTGATACAAGAGATTCCGTGGAAAAAAATCAATGACACTATTCAAACAGTGGAGGATTACCAGCACCTATTACGAGAACTGTGTCCATTTAATTGGGGTCGACGTGTAATGTGTGTCTTAGTGACTTGCTTTCTGGGATTTCGTTTACCAGTCGATTCCTTGTGGACTCTTTACGAACAGTACCTACCACTCCAAAAAACATGAACGTGGTCCCTTTAAATGTACACGAGAGACTCATTCTGCTCAAAGCTTTGCTCTTTCATCGTGATACTTCTCAACCTCTACGGGAAAACAAGATTCGTCAACTTTTAGGCACTGAAGATGTGTGCGACGACGTGTGTGTAGCTTGTGACTTACACCCTTACTGGAAGGATGTACGTGACTGGAAAAGTTGGGGGTTTGAGGCATGGACGAAAGAAATGGCACACTATGCCAAGGATTTGTAATCCTAAAAAATTAAAACGTTCCGTGAAAAAAGTAACTTTTAAACCAGTGTTAGTGACAGTGCCAGAAGAAGAAGAAGAAGTCGTGACCGAGGAAAACCACTCTCTTCAGGACAGGACCGTGATCTACATCCCTGAAAGGCCATTCCGGGAGGACTCTTGTGTGATTGTGCCAAGGAGTGTAGAGACTCTCAGAACATTACACAGTACACCTACGATTTCACCTCTTGATCATCACAAATGTTGTACAGAGACTTGTTTATATTCCATTATGATCGTTTTGATGTTTCTTTTATTCATGTACTTAGCCATTTGGCTTTAAGTATTTTTGTCTTTCGTGTTGTTCACTTTTAAAGATGACAATAAACGTGTCCTGAAAAAAGTATAAAAACTCTTGTCTTGTCTGTCTTCTTGTCAAAAGTGACACTCCTTTCACTACTACTATGGCTACCTCTACTATCTCTGCTCCCTCTTCCTCCACTTTCAAAGTCATTGACGAACACGTAGATCGGCCTTGTATCTTCGCCATCCCTTTAACATGCTCATTGCCGGACCTAGCTGTTCAGGCAAAACCGACTTTGTCAAACGTTTGATCGAACATAAATATCATTTGATCGATCGTCCCCCTCAACGCATCGTGTGGTGTTACAAAGAGTGGCAATCGGCGTACAGTCTTCTGCGAGAAAGTCAAGGCGATTCCATCGTCTTTGTGGAAGGCATTCCTGGCAAGGACGACGGGATCGTGTCTGACCCTAGTCAAACTCATTTGGTTATTTTTGACGACATGTTAGGAGAAGACGAAGAAGAAATTAAACTCTGGTTTACGCGCAAAGGGCATCATCGTAATGCCATTGTCATTCACATCACCCAAAATTTGTTTCAACAAAGTAAAGCCCATCGTACCATCAGTCTCAATGCTCATTACGTGGTGTTGTTCAAAAGACCTAGAGATAAATCGCAAGTACAAGTCTTAGCCAAACAGTTAGGAACGCCTTGGCTGACAAATGCGTACGACGATGCCACTCAAACCCCACACGATTATTTACTCGTGGATTTAAAATCCCACCACTCCCGATTATTTGCGATTTCGTACCCATCTGTTTCACCACTGGTGCCAAGACGGAGGGCCTGTCGTGTACACGTCCCCGTCGTCGACTTAATCACAATTACGCAAAAAAATCTATAAAAACCTCGGTCACTTGGACTCTCTCTCACCCATTGTCAACATGACGTCCCTTCAGTCTCATCTTCCCATTAAATTGATTCGTGCCTTGTATGGCATCAGTCGCGAAAAAAATCCACAAATACGTGCTCGTGTCTTAGAAGCTAGTCTCAAAGAAGTCTTACGATGGTTTACGGTGACAGCACGTCAATTACTGCAAGGCATCATTCAAATTCCACATCAAACCAAACGTTTTTTTTGAGAGAAACAAAGTCGCCTTGACGCAGCTAGCCGATCCTCGCATCGACACTCAAACCAAAAAGCAAATCATTTTGAAACCTGGAGGTAGCGGTTCTCTAGGAGGTGTCATCATTCGTTCCCTCTTAAAATGGGATCCTAATGCTCCCAAAGTCGTCCCCAAGAAAAAAGCCACTTCCAAACGTACCCAGAAGAAGACGAAAAAGAGCATCAGTGTCAAGACCAGGTCACGGCCTCAGAAAAAGAAAAGAAAAGTCCACAGAAAACAGCTTCTACTCGCAAGAGAGTATCTCCAAAAACGTCTCCTCCAGCGGTGACACCCTCTTCCTCTTTAGCGGCTGTGGCCGCTGCTCACAAAGTACCTGCCCCCAAAATAAAAGTCCAAGAGAGAACGGGTGTGTTAAAGAGTTTACTGGATTTGTCCAAGCAAGAACTGTCCCGATTTAGTCCGTTGCGAACTCCTCCACGACGTGTGTTGCCTGTCATCAAGTTGATACGACGTAAAGACAATCAGTGGCGACGCATTCCAGTATAAAAAGGACCTGAGGCAAACAATACGAATCAGTGTTTTTGTGCTGCTGCACGCCCAAAGATGTCCCCTCCAAGAAGTGTACACTGTTACCATCGTCGTTCTTCTGTTCAAAAAGGAAAAGGAAAACGAAAAAGACAGTGTATGTTGTGCACCAAAAGATGTCCCCTCATCATTGTTCTCCTGTCCAGAAAGGAAAAAGAAAAGGACAGTTTTGACGTCCGAAAAAACGCTTAGCCAAAACATAAGCGTCACCCCCAGAAAAGACACACTCGTCCAAAGAAAAAGAGGAGTCACCAAAGAGGAGGATTCTTTGGCGATTTTGGAAAACACATTGTTACCTTTATGACGAAGCGATAGTCCCCAAAAAAAGGATAAAAGACCGTGTGGCAAGATATCGACGTTAGTGTATTTTTTGCTGTGTGCCACGGAACCAACGAACCAACCGAGAAAGATGTCACCCCAAACAAGACATTCCTCTTCTACCCCCAAAGGAAAGAAAAGGAAAAGAATGCCACCTTGTTTAGCCAAACATTGGGACATGTTGTCCGTCCTTTCCAAAGCTCCTCCACCCATGCGAAAAAACTCATTCAAACTGCCTCCAAAGACGTCATCGATACCGTGTGCGAATGTTGTCTGAATGTCTTGAAAGGCACAATACCATTGTCTAAACACCAGAAAGAATGCTTAGCCAAACATCGACACGTTCTTCGCCAAATGGTCCAAAAGAAAATACCCATTGGTCAAAAGATAAAGATGTTGGTGCAACGCGGAGGAATTTTACCCATTTTGCCCATGTTGCTGAAAGGGAGTAATGGGAACAGTAGGAGGACTCTTGCTGAAAGGAGTATTGGGAAACATCCTGGGAGGATGAAGATAAAAAGGACCAAGAAGATAAAAGGGACCTTTGGAGTCAAAAGATCTCAGACGTGATCCTTGAAATCAGATGGAAGGACGAAAACTGGCTTTAGTCCCTTACAAAGGATGGATGGAATACTATCGTTGGCAAGAACAACGAACCCCACATTTACCTCCAAATCCTCATTTGACCGAAATGTCTCAGTTACAACACGAATTGCAATCGTTGATGGATCGCAGCGATTTGTCATAAACGGAAAAATCGCAACGGTACGGTCAATTGTTGCAACGACTGCAACTCTTTCACCAGAAAGCTTTAGACTAAACAGCTCAACCCACTCTGAAAGATTTTAAGGCCTTGATGAAAAGTCCATCACCCCCACTACCACCTCCAGTGGTCAAGACAGAAAGTCCACCACCACTAGTCCCAGTGATCAAGACAGAAAAAGAAGAAGAGTTTCAAACTCCACCAGAAAAAGTGCGCAAGTTAACAACACCACCTACATCCAGAATTGGTTGGATTAAAAAGATGATGGCTACTCCTTCTTCCTCAGAAGAGAAAACGAAAGCCACGACAGAAGTGAAACAAGAACTGATTACCCCTGTTCAAACACCGTCCTCCTCAACACCTATTGCTCGTCGGACACGCAAAGCATTACAAACCAAGAAAATACCACAGAAAGACAAGATTAGCATCAGTGAAGAGTGGATCACTTATTAAAAAATGGAGAAGGTGTTAACCAGCATTTGCTACGATCCAGTCCATCCCGCAGGTTACGGAGGAGTTCAGAAATTGTATCGTGCTGCCAAAACTCGACTGAAAAGTATCCGTTTACCTCAAGTGCAACGATGGTTACAAGAACAAGCCACGTACACCTTCACAAACCCATTCGACGAAAATTTTCCAGAAGTCGCACCCAAGTAGAGGGTATCGATCACCAATGGTAAGTCGATTTAGCCGATGTCTCTCATTTGGCCACCTACAATCGTGGCAACAAATATTTATTTTGTGCCATCGACGTCTTTTCCAAATTTGCTTGGGTCGTACCATTGACTTCCAAATCGAGCAGTGAGTTAGTGCGAGCCCTCCAACTGGTGTTGAAACAAAGTGGTCGTCACCCTTTTCGATGGCAAACTGACAAAGGCACCGAATTTCTGAACCAAGCTTTACAAAAAGAATTGAAGAAACGTGACATTCATTTTTTCACCACCGAGAATCCCGAAACCAAAGCCAGCATCGTGGAACGTTTTCAACGCACCTTCAAAGAACGCATGTGGAAATATTTTCCACATCAACACACTCTCAAGTACATCGACGTCTTGCCACACCTCGTCCAATCGTACAACCAATCTTACCATCGGTGCACTGGGCGTGCCCCCCAAGAAGTGACTGCTGACAACGAAGTGGCCGTTTTCGAGCGTCTGTTTGGTACGTCCCCAACAGTGACTGTCCTCAAGAAAGGTGGAGTGTTGGCATCAGGAGATTGGGTACGCATTAGCAAAACCAAACGCACTTTCGACAAGGGTTACTTACCCAACTGGACCACTGAATTGTTTCGTGTCACCGAACGTGTGCGTGGCCGTCATCCTCCCGTCTATAAATTGGAAGACATGAACGAGGAAGTGTTAAAAGGAACGTTTTACTTACCCGAGTTACAACGTGTGACCAAAAAAGAAGACGACGTGTACGAGATAGAAAGCATTCTCGATCGAAGAACTCGTAAAGTAGGAAAGAAACGTGTCAAAGAAGTCAAAGTACGTTGGAAAGGATATCCTCCCAGTTTTGACTCTTGGATCGCCGCTTCGCAACTCATCGACTATAAAAAGAAGTGACCATCATGCCCTTCAACACAGCCTCAGCTACTGCAGTGACCACTCCTTCCCCCAGTTCTTCTCTGCAAGATCTACAAAAGCAACCCTTGAGGGTGTGGTGTGGAGAACGTGTGCCTAAAACACAAATCGTTTTTTTCTGCCAAATCTTTGTGGTGTATTGTGTCATCTGTGCTGCCATTGCCAATTTGAGTTTGCAACAAGGAGACAAACAATTGTGACCATTTTACTTAGCAGTTGCATTGGTTACCTTCTTCCCAATGACTCTGATATATTCCTCTAATGAAAACAACAACAACGGTAGTCATGTGTCCAACGTTAGTTCCAACAGTCACCCTAACCATCCTCTTTTAGACACTCCTCTGACTTCCAGTGACTCCTCGGACACTAGAACTGCGGAATTATGAACAACCAATTTTACTTAACGTTACCCAGTGACAGTTCCATGGAAGTGTTTCCCAATAACACTTTGTGCTGTTTCTCGGCCAGATGACCTCAAGCCATCTAATTTGATCACGAAGCCCATTGGGAAGTGGCTTTGGTGGAAATGATTCACCTTGTACAAATCAAAATCATCGTCGAAAATGTAAACACTTTTACGGTAGAAGTTTATGACGAGCAAGTGCAACAAGCCATGGATGAACGCGCTAGTGTAGCTGACTTTATGAAATCACAAGACCCCAAAACTAAACGAACCACTTATCTGTTGAAAATTAATGCGGGCTATTATTTTAGTGGTCAACATTTGGTGAACACCATTGCTGACAGGTTCAATTTCACGTTTGGTAAAGCCTTGGAGAAAGACAGAAGAATTGTCACAATCGAGTACCACAAAATAGCTCGTCGCCTAATGATAAAATTTTTAGAGGACAAAGTATTGGCCATTACATTTTGTCCTGAATTGTATGACATTTTGGGTGGAGATCCCAAGTTGATCAAGATGAGAAACGAAATACCAGCCATGACCGGTAACTTGGATTTTGCAAAATATTTTAGATTCCCTGTAGATATGAACAAAGGATTGAATTTGATGCTTGTGTACTCCGATGTGGTGGAGTACAACGTGGTGGGACACACCTCCGTACCGTTGCTGCGTGTCATTCTTTTCAAAGTGGATTCTGCCACGGCTGCTGACGAGGAAGGTGGAAACACCTATCACGTTCACCGCGAATTTGTACATCCTCACTATTTGTCCGTCAGTAAGTCGTATTTCGACACTGTCAACATTACTATAAAAGGAGATCTGGGACAAAATATTCCATTCACCAAAGGGAAAGTCACAGTGAAACTCCATTTTCGAAAACGATTACTCTAACTTTTTGTCAGTCATGTATCCTGTGTACCAAGGAGTCGCTCGACAGTGAGGACATGGTTTTGGTGATTTGCTCAAATCAGCCTTTCGTAAAGTGGCTCCCGTTTTGAAACCGATGGTGACACGGGGATTGCACGCCTTAAAAGATGCCGCGTTGACGCACGGCAAAGAATTTCTCCAAAATGTCATCATTGACAAACAAAACCCCAAAGAAGCTTTCTTGAGAGCAGGCAAAAATTTTTTGCTTCAAACGGGGAAAGACCTTTTGGGTCGGCGAGAAACTCCTATAAATGCTCTGGGCAATGTCGAGTCAGGCATTCCTGCTTCCCTGACGCCACAGCAAGGACAAGGCAGAAAAAGACGACGAAAACACCCCTTGAAAGGACTTCACAACACCAATCCGGGAGCCGATGCCAGAGTAGCTCCCGTCAACAATTTCATGCATTCCTTGTTCAGCGAAGTGGATTTGTACTTGAATAACAAACTGGTCAGCAGCAGTATGGATACTTACCCTTACCAAGCGTACCTAGAAACTCTCTTGACGTACGGAAAAGAGGCCAAGAACACTCATCTGGATGCTTGCGTGATATGGAAACCTGACACCGCAGGTGAAGACACGTTTAACGAAACAGCCCTGACAGCCGATGACAATCCTCACAATGTGGGTTTTAACAACCGTCGAAAGAAAATCCTGCAAGGTCGTAGTTTAGAACTGATGGATCGTTTGCATTTGGACATGTGGTTGTAAGACAAGTATTTGCTGAACGGAGTGGATATTCGCCTGAGACTCAATCGCAGCAGTGTCACTTTCCATTTGATGGCTCATGCCAACGAGCACAAAACCATCATCCAAGAAGCCAGACTTTACGTGCGTCGTGTAGAAGTGTTACCTAAAGCGGGAAACGACATCAGTCAAACATTGAGCAGATCGACCGCCAAGTATCCGATACGACGTGTAGAAGTGAAAACATTCACCATTGCTGCTCGACTCCGATCCAAGATCGAAGATCATCTGTTCCAAGGACAGTTACCCAAACGTTTAATCGTTGGTATCGTCAGTAATGCAGCCCTCAACGTAGCCCACCATCAAAATCCTTTCCAGTTTAAGCACTACAGAGTGTCCAAGATCGAAGTCAGTCGCGATGGCAAGACTTTGTGTACCAGACCCTTCGAACCTAACTTTGCCCAGAAGAATTACTTGTGATCGTACTTGTCCCTGTACGAAGCTACGGGGCAACTAGGAACCAACGCCAGTCACGGTATTTCGTACGAAGATTATGTCGGAGGTTACACTTTGTGGGCTTTTGATTTCACTCCAGACCAAGGCAGCGACGAGGGACATTTCCACCCTATAAAATCCGGTCAACTGCGTGTGGAACTTCAGTTTGCAGAAGCTCTCACTGAGACGGTCAACGTCATCATCCTGTATGCTGAATTCGATAAAACCATAGAAATCAACAGTTTTAGAGAAGTCATTCTAGACTATTAGTAACAATGGAAGACTCCTATCCCTCTTTAAACAGTGGAGAATCTTTGGACATGGAATGGGAAGATAGCGTGAAAGCAGAACCGAAAGACGAAGAGGACGAGGTAGTCAAGTCCAGATGGCCAGAACAAGAACAACATTTAGTGTCCTGTTTTGCTAAACACCTGGCGAATACAATTACGGAATTGATCAAGAAAGATTGCTATGGATGTCAAAATGATCACCCCAGTCAAATTCAACATGATAAATGTCTGATGATGAGTCAAGAAGAAAAATTGGACGAGTATCTGGACGACGCTTGGGGTCTCATCTCGGAAGAAGCAGTGTTTCATGAGTGGTATAAAGGCTTGAGTGATCATTCCCGCCCTCCAATGACTGCTCTAGAGATCCGTCGCATCGAATCTCACTTGGCTCAGGGTGCGAAGACGGAGCTAATAGGCGTTTACTTGTCAGATCGTTTCAGGCAAAAAGTCAGAATTGAATTGATAACTTATCATCACCTGTGAAGAAAAAAACAACACAACAAAAAATGGATACCTGGGAACTTTATTACCTTTTGAACAATAGTTCGTATACTGCTTCTTGGAATCCTGTCGTGTGCGCTAAAGGTGAACTACCTCATCGCAAACCTCAAGACCATCAAGCTTATGTCATCAACACGGACGAAAGTCATCTTCCAGGAACTCACTGGGTTGCCGTCTACTTCCCTCAAGAGAATTGTGTGGAATATTTTGATTCGTATGGATTACCCCCTTTGGAAGACGATATCATTGATTTTATGAGAAGAAATGCCCAGACGACACGATACAATAATGTGAAATTACAAGGCACAGATTCCATGGTGTGTGGACAATATTGTGTGTATTTTCTTCATCAACGCAGTCTTGGATATCCTTTAGAACATTTAGTGACTTATTTTGATCGCCATTCTTCTAGAAACAATGAGAAAGTAGATCGATGGTTTTGTGACTATTATGGTTATCTTTTGTCTTTAGCTAGGAAACGTAGCGTACATCAATGGCCTCATGACTTCCATCAATGGAAATCTCACATGATTTCACAACGTTGTCAACCTTGTCAAAAATAATTTGTTTGATGTTATTGTTACTTGTTACTTGTTACTTGTTGGTTGAATAAAAAATGTTGTGTTTTGAAAAAAATGTGTCTGTCGTTTGTTTTCAAAAACACTGTGAATATATGCTCTTTGACTTCTCTCTATCCCTCACCATGACATGAGCTATCATAGCGTTCCGACACTAAAACCGAGTAGGGATGTTTTCTATCGCGTCCGCGTTTGAACCATATAAAGCGGGTTGTTCTCTAGTCTGACCATCCACTGGTGACTCGTCCAGCTAAGAACATGCCTTCCAGACTAGCCAAGCTGAACGAAGCTTACGTCAGTTTACATCGTGTCAGGCTAAACCTGATACCTAAACCTGAAGAGATAGAGAATGTCAGAATGTTAGCTATAGCCCAAGACCTAATAGAAAAGGTCTTCAGAGAGGAAATTAAGAAAGAACAAGAAGAATGGACTGAGAAGTACAGACTTCAGAAGAAGCAGATAGAAGAACAACAGCAGCAACAACAGCAGCAACAACAGCAGCAACAGCAAGAACCAGACAGAGGTTCTGTGGACTGTCGAATAGACACCAAAGAATTTTCTTTCTCTTTCCGCAGAAGCAGACCGTATCGTATAGGAAAGCCTGCCGCCAGACGGGGACGCAATCTTAGACAGTAAAAAAAAGATTGCCATTACTCCTGTGAACAAAAAAAAACAGCCCTTTTCAGGGCTACCCAATACTCTAGAAAAGAGATACTAATTCAATTGCCAAAACTTTTAAAATTTTAAAAAATAAATAGAAGTGTGTCTATAAGCACTTCGTTTCTTTTGTCAGTAAAAACAAAAATCCACCCTTTGTTTTCTCTGTCTTGTCAAATCGTGCATGTCTGTGTTTGTAAGTAAAAAATCAACGTGAGTGCTTCTTTTAGGTCCGCGCGTTTGATGTGATGGTAAGTTTTGGTGTTAGGGAATGTTTACCTTCACGTCCGTGATTCAAGTATATACAGCGACTTAATCGTCAGTCTAGCTACCCATCGTTGACTCGTCAACATTAAAAATGAATAGCAGAATTGCTAAGCTTTTCGAACTCCAAATCACCTGGAATATGCCAGGCGCCTTTTAGATGAACTGGCTATGGAGGCAATACAGGAGGAAGACAGAATTAAAGAGGAGGAAGAGAAGATGAAAAAGAAGAAAGAGGAGGAAAGAATCCTGCCTCACCTCTTCATGAGACCTCAGTGTTAGGTCAAACCTGAGGTGAGGACACACCAACCAGTACGACCACCTCAACCACAGCCACAACCACAGCCGCAGCCACAACCACTACCAGCACTACAACGACCGAGAGACGCTGTCCCTCAAATTGAAAATTGGGAGCAGGAGTTGGAGAGACAGCGGCAAGAGTGGGAGCCGCAGAGACCTCACCATCCCCGGGTCTGGCATAGAAGAAGACAGAGAGAACAAGTCTTCACTATCCCAGAGACTGAAAACTGGAATGATGAGGCCACTCAAGCTCCCTCTGCGCTCCCAACCACACGTATTAATTGGGAAAATGATTGGAGTCGTCGTTGTGTGTGTGGTGCCCGCCCTGGGAGATGCCAGCATTAACCAGGTGCAATTGAAGTTCACAAAGAAAAAACAGCCCTTCTCAGGGCTAAACAAATCTCTAGAAAAGAGAGACTATTCAAATTGCCAATTCGTGTGAATGTAGAGTAGTGTGACTATAAACACTCACCCCTTTACTGTTGTGTGTGTGTGTGTGTGTGTGTGTGTGTGTGTGTGTGTGTGTGTTTGCATGCGCGTTCGTTTGTGAGGATAGTAAATAGGTGTGTGTGTTTTATGCTTTCTCGTTCGTTGGTGAGGATAGTAGATATGTGTGTTTTTTTCTTCTCATCCCGATTGTGTGGATAGTAGATAGGTGTGTTTTATGCTTTCTCGTTCATTGGTGAGGATAGTAAATTTGTGTGTTTTATGCTTTCTCGTTCGTTGGTGAGGATAGTAGATATGTGTGGTTTTTTTTCTTCTCATCCCGATTGTGTGGATAGTAGATAGGTGTGTTTTATGCTTTCTCGTTCGTTGGTGAGGATAGTATGTGTGTGTGTTTTATGCTTTCTCATTCGTTAGTGAGGATAGTAAACAGGTGTGTGTTTTATGCTTTCTCGTTCGTTGGTGAGGATAGTATATCATATGTGAAGTGAGTGCAAGGGATGTTTTCGTTCACGTCCGTGCTTGACGTATATAACGCGGAACGCTCGTCAGTCTGGCTACCCACATTGACTAGTCAATACAAGATGGAATTGTTTAACAAGTTAAGAGACAGTTATTTTTGGATGAAGGATGCAGCCTACGCGGTGGAAAGGCTAGAACAGGAATGGAAATATCCAGACAGCCAAGACTTTGTGACCAGTCAAGTCACTAGCCTGAAAGTAGCCAGGGATCAGGTGGCAGAGATGATAGAAGAGGAGGTGGAAAAAATAAGAGGCTTCATCCATCGTAAATATGTGAGACTGTGGACATTGAAAGACGCACTTGATAATGTCATCCAAGTGAGGTGCTTTTTAGAAGAGCAAGCCAATTTTACGGAGTGGTCTTCTGTCCTCTGGGGATTAGAGAAATTAAGGAAATCTGAAGACCTAATGAGAAAAGTGATGAAAGAAGAGGTAATGAAAATAAAAGACACCTGGACAAAAGAGAGAAAGAAGAAGGAAAACCAAAAAAAGATAGAGGAGTTTGATAGACTAAATCAAAACTGGATAAAGGTACAGGAAAAGTTTAGAGAGATGGGACATCCTGATTGGATTCCAGAAGAAGAAAAGAAAAAGAAGAAGAAGGGAATTATTGGAAAAGTGAAGAGCTGGTGGAAAAAATGGAGACAATAGAAGACAAAAACCCAAAGGCCCTTTTCAGGGCCACTCCATTGCCTCGAAAAGATTTATTCTTTCTTGCCTAAAATTTTTTTTAAAAAAACCTACTCTACTAAAACACGAAAGCGACTGATTCGTGTTTGTATATAGAAATGACACAGGTGGCATGACGCCACGGTACTACATTGCTACATTGTTACCAATGTCCAGTACCATGACGTCACCCTTACCTGTTCCATTCCTCTTGTCGCTATACAGGCCCAGGGTGTGCTAGTCGCTATACAAAATTCCCATTGTCGCTATAGCTGCCCAGGGTGATTTTCTGTCGCTATAAATCTTGTCGCTATATTAGATATTGGGGTCCCGTAATGTATTTTCCCATTGTCGCTATAGCTGCCCACTATACTACTGACAAGCACTGTTTGCAACTTAACGAAAACTGTCAACAAACTGGCGCTAACCAATAGAGCTCAAGAAGCATGACTACACACATTCCAAACTGGTAATATATTAAATTCAGTTGTGGTCGATACTGACAATCGCGAAGATAATTCCCAAACATTCCTGAAATACATACTATAAAATGACTCATTTGCTTGTTTACATTTCACTTGTTTTGACTTATTTGCTTGTTTACATTTCACTTGTTTTCATTTCTTCTTTCACCGCACATAGTTCTCTAAATTTTAATCCGCCATAGTGTATATATTCGGGTATCATCAGTCATTCCTTCTTAATAAACATCTAACGATAATAAAAAGTACTTGCCCTTATCCACTTATCCTAAATAAACGTTATGTACATGCATAAATGGGATATTTATTGAATTGCTTGTAACTATGAGAACTGTTGTAGTTGCGGTATGCGTTTCCGCTAGTGTGTGAGAAGGCACTAACTGAAACGTAAGAGTGTGATTCAAATTAAAAAAACAACAAATTTTAACAAAATTAAAAACTGATCAGGTAAGAAATACGAGCAGTCGCATACTTTACAAGATGGTACTTCGTTGAGTTTTATTGGATGTCACGATTGTCAGTGGTCGTGAATCTTAAACTAATTAAAGCACAACGGGCTTAATGACGGTCAATATGACATGTATATATCTATGTGCTCTTCTACATTGGGTTCTACTGTGTGTCGACTGGGCCACATATAAGGAAAGACTTGACACTTATTTGCACAAGTAGTTATATACATATTAGAGTTGATTTAATGACATTTTCCTGTATTTGTGATAACTATTTATTTATGTTGTTTTGTGTATGACATATGAACACTTGGTAAATTAGTCTTTACCGTTGTACAGTGTAGTCATTTGCAAGGCAGCTTAATGTTGCTTGAGATTTAAACTCATGACTCGTTAATTAAGAAAGTATAGAAAACTGATTTATCATTTGTGATAAAATAGAAAGATTTACAGAAAGCCACGTGAACAGAGAATACGAAAACATTCCAGACGGTTTATTTGGGAATCATCATAATGTTTGAAATTAAAATTTGTGTCATTACCATTATTTCGAAATACACGGAGAATTGTGTTATTGTCTTCATCATAAAATGCTGCTTATGGCCAGTACGGCTTTACTACCTTTGTTTTTTTTGGTTTTTTTAGCAACGACTGTCAAGGTAGTTCAGGACTGACTAGAATCCATTTTATTTGCAAACAGTATGTGCAGAAAAAATAATTCGTGTTCAACTTCTTCAAGTTTTACACAAAATCACTTCTTGTCACTAAATGGATTATTAATAAGTGTCAGTAACATTTCATTTTTACTACATACAGACTGCATATTGGAACGAAGTCTGTGGACAAAAAGGTATGGATATTTTTTATTAAAAGTTATTCTTTCACTCACTTGCTGCTAAATGGTGCAGGATACGTAACTGAAAGAAATGGGACATCACTTTTACCATAATTTGTCGCCATTTCTTCACAATCAGAGTACCATGTCCCCCCCCCCCATATTGAACTGTGTATTACCAGTAGCCCTTAAACCCCAAAGAACAACATGCTTTTGTTTTAAGACTTTGGAACTGGCAGTGATGAATTTACCATCAAATATCTTGGTTTCTTGTTGAACAGTGCCTGAAAAAAGAACTTAGAATTTAATTTAAAAAAGCAATCAATCATGAAATATTGGTGACAGCATGTGGCTGTTAAGCAAGTATTTTTAATTTCGGGAGGATATTTTAATATCAGGAACAAGTCAATGCTATCAATGAATACAGGAACATGTTTAGCGTTCTCAACTCTGGTTTTCATTTCACTGAAGATGAAAAAGGATATACTTTTCATTCGAAGTCTTTGGTCAAATGTTTGCCACAATTCTGCTTCGTGAAACTTGTCAACGTATGAAGCCGTTCAAGAATGCTCTCATCTACAATAATTCCGTAGATGGCTAGATAGCAATCCAGATATGTTGAGAGTTGCAGAAATGCAGACGGACAAAGAAATAAAGATAGATGCATGCGTACATATGTACATACACAGCATACGGGCGTATAAATGTATGCAATAGCTCTCGAATTTCCGTGCATAAACACATAGCTACGTGTGGACATGCATACATAAGTACAGACGTTCGCAGATAAAAATACGTACACGGACAGCTTGAAGTATGGGTTGATGAATGGATCAATGGAAGTTAGATACCCAGACATACAGAAACCATCATTAGTAGCAGTGGTATTATTATTAAAATCGGTTTAATCTGAAAATACGTTAACCACCAGATTGATCTCATAATGATTATGACACCTATGGTCATCATTGTCAATAATTTGGGGTGTTATTTTTGTGGCTGAACAAAATTAAACACGAGGTCCAAATAATTTTTGCTTCACGCTTATTTACCTACCTATATACATACTTAAACATACGTGCAAATAGGGCCTCGCCTTTCATGATCTTTATTAGATTCTTTAGAGATATATTCTTAGAAGTGAAACGTAATGTAGCATGTAATTGTATCAAATGCACGAAAAATAATTTGTTAAAAATTAATAGGTGTTATTTTTCTTTTATAATTCACTGCTCTTAGTGCTGTGTTATACGCAGAACCCTACATTGTACTATCGTGAGAGGTGAACTCGAATTATTCGTGGATGTAAATGTTGAAATAACCTTGATCACGGTATGGAAAGATGAACCTTAATTGACCTAGAAACCTTAAAACAAAATCAAATATTCGAATCTTTGTTTACTGATTTTTCTTTTTTCTGTTCACAGACATATCTATTTTTTTTTTTTTTTTTTTTTTTCTTCATAGGCTACCGTAGTAATAATACACAAGTGTTGAATGGGTGAAATACTCTTTTGTTTTGGTAAATTAAGTTTCCGTTTCACGAGTTATGTTTGTATGTAATGACCTGTCTCACGTGTGCTCAAACGAAGAGTCGCATCCTTAGTTAAACCATTCTGTATTCCATTCTGCATGTCTCTTTTGTTTCTATTTTTATGAAAAACCGCGAAAGTAATGCCATTGTATAAAAAAGGATGTGCCGATGATTATTCAAATTACAGGCATATTACACTATTTAGTTGCGTTGGCGACGTTATGGCCAGAATAGTTTTTAAACATCTATATAACCACCTGCACTCAGATGATCTTATATTCAAATATTCATACGGTTTTCTCCCCAACAGTTCTACAGTATTTCAGCTCATAGAAATGTACCATAGCGTATGCACTGTGCTTGATAACAAGGATGACGTGTGTGGTATTTTGTGATGTCTCTAAAGCATTTGATCTGGTTTGGCATAAAAGTTCTAATACGCAAATTAAAAAGCAATGGCACTTGATCCTATTGACTGGTTTTCTGACTACCTATCCAATAGACTCCAACAGTGTTCGGAAAATAATGCCGAATCAAGTAGCCAACATCTGGCGGCTGTAGTACCAAAGGATCTGTTTTAGGACCGTTATTTTTTTTATTGTATACATTGCCCATACACGTGACGACCTCTTGAGTGTAACGAGACTCTGTGTTGATGATAGTTAGCTGGCGTATTCATCAAAACATGCTTACAAAATAGAATATGTACTGAACACAGATTTATAAACGAGTGACAATTGGTCAAGGCAGTGGATAGTTGACTTCAATCCAACCAAAACTGAGATAATATTATTCTCGTTTAAGTTGAAGCCGGTTTTCCATGAACTAAATTAAAAAACAAAATTCTCTATTTTGTTGACTTTCATAAACTTCTTGGTGTAACTTTCAGCAGTCTAGGTACTTAGACCAATCAAACTGACAACATATTTACGTCGACCTCATAGATGATAACTGCACTGAGACACTTAAATATAAATTTAGCCGTAAAACGTTAGTAAGGATATATTTTACATCATCATCATCAATCCATTAACCCAAGAGGTCTTTGGGGCACCACAGTTGACTTTGCAACCAATTCTCTTCATCTTTCCCTGTTCTCTACTGCCTTTTGGGAATCTCCAAATCACATGCCTGTCCAATCCTTAATGTTGTCTTCCCACCTTTTTTTCTGTCTGCCTCTTCTTCTGTACCCTCGCACTGTGCCTTGCAAGATTGTTTTTGCCAGTCCAGACGATCTTGAGACATGACCGCATTACTTCAGTTTGCGCTTTTTTTTTACAGTGGTTAAGAGGTCTTTATGGGATCCAATGGCTCGTTGGATCCTGTTGTGGACTTCTTCGTTGGTTACATGGTCAATC
Source organism: Megalonaias nervosa (assembly GCA_016617855.1). Taxonomy (NCBI): domain Eukaryota; kingdom Metazoa; phylum Mollusca; class Bivalvia; order Unionida; family Unionidae; genus Megalonaias; species Megalonaias nervosa. The sequence goes on along the minus strand of JAECUM010090613.1, from coordinate 67,978 downwards.
CTTGGTCATCGTGCTCCCCAAGAAAGGAAACCTACAGCTATGCCAAAACTACAGAACCATCAGTTTGATCAGTCACCCGAGCAAAGTCATGCTGAAGATAATTCTCAACAGACTAAAGCCTCAAGCAGAGAAAATTATTGCTGAAGAGCAGGCAGACTTCCGAGCAGGAAGGAGCACCACAGAACAAATCTTCAATCTCAGACTCCTTTGTGAGAAATACCTTCATCATCAACAGAATCTATACCACTTTATAGATTTCAAAAAGGCCTTTGATAGGGTATGGCATGCAGCCTTATGGGCAACTATGAGGAAGTACAACATCAGCTCAAACCTGGCGCAGGTTGTTCAATGGCAGCAGAGGAGATTGGTTTCGAACAACAGTTGGAGTCAGACAAGGATGTTTACTGTCACCTACACTCTTCAACATTTTCTTGGAAAGGATCATGGGGGATGCCTTACATGACCACAAGGGCACTGTCAGCATCGGAGGAAGAACAATCACCAACCTTCGCTTTGCAGATGATATTGATGGTTTAGCAGGAGATGGAAAAGAACTGGCTGACTTGGTTGAGCACCTCGACACAACCTCCATAGCATACGGTATGGAGATTAGCGCCGAAAAAACCAAACTAATGACAAACAACACCAATGGCATCAGTGCAGAAATAAAGGTCAATGGACAGAAGCTGGAAAGAGTCACAAGCTTCAAGTACTTGGGATCAATTATCACAGATGAGGGCTCCAAACTAGAACTATTTTGCAGGATTGCCCAGACAATAGCAGCAATAACAAGGTTGAGACCAGTGTGGAAAGATACCAACATTGCTTTTGGTTCCAAAATAAGGCTGATGCGCTCGATTGTCATAATCATCTTTCTGTGTGCTTGTGAAACATGGACGCTCACATCAGATCTACAAAGAAGGATTCAAACCTTCGAATTGAGATGCTACCGCAAGATCCTCGGCATCTCATACATTGACCATGTATTTTACATACATCCGCCAATTACTAGAATATGTTTATATTGTATAAGATGGATGTTTGAATACTCTCTTAAATTATAGAAATTACAATTAGAAGCATGGGGAATTGTAACTGGTCTTTCACACGTGTTTTGTATCGTAAGATTTACGAAGAACTGTTTGGCCTACTTTGTCGAAAGTTTCATAAATTATGTTCCTTTCATAAAGTTTTAAACGGTGTCTCTCCTTATTTTGTTGATCTTCCATTACCACCGGTTGGTGTGACAAACAGGTATAATCTCAGAAATAGGAATTATTTTATTTGAATTAATATCAGGCCCTAAATTTGTAGAAACTCATTCTTACACTAGCTCTAAATAAGTAGAAAGTCGTTCTTACACTAGCTCTAAATAAGTAGAAAGTCATTCTTACACTAGCTCTAAATAAGTAGAAACTCATTCTTACACTAGCTCTAAATAAGTAGAATCTCGTTCTTACACTAGCTCTAAATTAGTAGAATCTCGTTCTTACACTAGCTCTAAATAAGTAGAAACTCGTTCTTACACTAGCTCTAAATAAGTAGAAACTCATTCTTACACTAGCTCTAAATAAGTAGAATCTCGTTCTTACACTAGCTCTAAATTAGTAGAATCTCGTTCTTACACTAGCTCTAAATTAGTAGAATCTCGTTCTTACACTAGCTCTAAATAAGTAGAAACTCGTTCTTACACTAGCTCTAAATAAGTAGAAACGCGTTCTTACACTAGCTCTAAATAAGTAGAAACTCGTTCTTACACTAGCTCTAAATTAGTAGAATCTCGTTCTTACACTAGTCTATTAGTGTTTGGATTCTACACCCAGATTCAAAAAGGTGGAAGAAACTATTCTATCTTCAGAAGTAAAATAGAGGCCAAGGCAACACAAGTGCCTGTCCATTCTTAGTTTGAGAACAGAAAGTTATCAATTCTGCATACAAGAATTAGAAATAATCGTAATGATTTACATAATGATTTATATTCTAATCTTTATGTGCTCGTCGTGATGACATGGAAAATGCGTATCATTACACTATTTATTTGCAAATACTGTATTGAACAGAGTAGGAAATCGTTCAAAATCTAAATCATCTCTATATACCATGAACTACAAATATTGTACTATATGGATCGTCTGATTTTACGGCAACCGTTAATATTCCCTTATCTGACTTGTTCCAAACATATATTAAAGACAGGAAACGCTTTATGTAATTAAGGATTTTTACATATTCAGTTTCTCTACTCAATTAATTACTACGGTTTTGATAAGAAATACACGATGTTCTTCACTTTTAGCTATTTTATTCATTTTGATGTATGTACTCTTGTCCAATTTCTGCCACGATTATTAATTTATTCATCTCTCTCTCTCTCTCTCTCTCTCTCTCTCTCTCTCTCTCTCTCTCTCACACACACACACACACACATTTCCCATGAATCATGTATGCTTACGTATAATCTATGGTATCATTAATTTAGTGCCGCCATCAACGCAGATTTCTTATCTATTGCAGGGGAAGGGCTTATTCTAAGTTGTGGCAATAAAATGTTTAAATAAATAAATAAATACACCCTCCTACAACGTTGACACAAAATCTGAGTAACCTTTCATTTTCAGCCCCATAGTAGATAATACCTAACAACATCGTTAAAAATTATTTTAGTTCAGACGTATGAAGTGAGACTCATAGCTAGAAATATGTATGAAAACGAATGCCCCACCTCAGTTCCTTAAATAAGTTAAACGCTGAACTTTAGCAAAATGTGACCGACGGATAGACGGACGAACAAGGGTAACACTATATGCCGTACCACGTTTGTGGTTAAGCATAAAAGTATATTACAAAAGTGGAACATCCATAGTTTATTTTACTAAAAAATTAATTATTCGGAAAATCTCAAAAGCAAATGTCCAAATGTACTGGTTGGACATCCACACGTTACAGCTGTGACCTTCAACCAACGCGGCACAAAGGTTTTCTGCACCAAATAGATGCTCCATAAGGCATAAAGCAGATAGACATATATTCAGGACACCTTTATATTGGCAGTAATACTGTGGGATAACTTATCCATGGCTATAATGTAGAAATTACCATATTAAACTGATGTAATGTTACCTGAATGGGTGAACTCATGACAGACGCGATTGTGATTTATTCTTTATATTAAGAATGGCAACGGATAAATCAAACGGATTCTGAAGGTATATATTTGAATATTAAAGTAAATCTGAATTTGCATTTGAAATATAAGCTCGACTTTTGCGCACTTTGGAGACGATGGTTGTGGTTCAATACTAGAGATTTTCATATAATGTTTTTTTTTTATATGGAGAGATTGTTGCGCACCTTGAAAATATCTGAGCTGGAGTGGTTTAATAGTATATATTTAATAGAAGTTATATCTGGATCGGAGCTACATACTGGGTTGTTGAGCACCCTTTAGACGACGGACCTGAAGTGGGTGTGTGTGATTTGGATTTTTAACGTAGCTTTAACAATTTTTCAGACATATCGCTACGATGTCTACAGTGTGGCAGTTTATGATGTCCCACCCTGTCACCAGGCCGACCAGTCCTAACACTAACCTCTTAATGCTGAGCGCCAAGCGAGGCAGCTGTTAGTACCATTTTTTTGGTAAGTTTTTGGTATGACACGGCCGGGGATAGAACCACGACCTCCCGCATCCGAGGCGAACGCTCTAACCACTAGTCCACCGGAGCGGTCTGACCTGGAGTGGTTTAGCAGTATAGATTTAACACAATGTATATTTGAATTGGAACTGGAAATTGTATTGGATAGGTGCACACTTTGGAAACAATGGAGATGATGGCTGGTTTTGTTTGCAAAACGCTGAAGGTTGTTTTCTATGTTGGTTCGTTTATTGGTGTGTATAAAAGGCCATATCATGCTGATACATTTAAAGAAAAGTTCCTTGCTCAGAGATATAGCACGGCGTCCGATCCCTGTCTCCACTAGGCACGATTCGAACAAAACACGATAACTGCATGCTGACTACAAAAACGCTTCGGGTTGTTTTGAATACGACTAAATCTTACATTAGAATTTATTTATAGCCCTTCACCACTTCCCTAGTTGCACCCCAGATCAGCCATAAAAAAACATTACTGTCCATAGGGCTTTTGACTTATTAGCTATAAAGGAAAACGTTTGGCCAATGTTCCTATGTACCAGTGGAGAAGAGAGTCTGTATCACTGTCCAATAAAATAATTTTTGTAGACTGGTCACGTATTTTGTTCAGTTTTTTCCTTAACCTCTCCAGCCCACCAGGTAACCAAATTAAATGTTATTTAGTTCTCTCCTGCCCACCAGGTAATCAAATTAAATGTTATTTAGTTCTCTCCTGCACGCACCATCGTACCTAGGCAGGTGTATGCCAAAACTTAGATTATATGAGATAATAGTTGATATGCTGTGACTCAACAGTAGGGTAACTGGCACTTACATGTGTGGCACATCCATTAATTTCTATTTCGTAAATATATGTAGAGTATGTATGTCTTATCTTGGATAAACCACGAGATGCATAATAGCTTGCTTGGGTGGGTTGGGGGATAATCCCCACGCCCCCATATTTCATATCAGAAGAGAGGTCTAATAAATACAACATTGGTACTTGTGATGCAAAATCATGCCAAGCTGTGTGACTCCACAACCAACAGTACCTGAAAAAAGATAAATGTGTAGCATAACATGTGGTAATGCCAGACAGGAAAATAGACATCATATACCTATAAATAAATACTGACGCTGTATATATATATATATATATATATATATATATATATATATATATATATATATATATATATACTTAGTCAGTTCTATCATGAAATCTTTCAGCTTCGGTGATGGTAAAGGAGAAATCCAATATATATAACAAATAAGTCAGAACTTTTCCAATACCCTTGGTATATATACCAAAGGTATTTGAAAAGTTCTGACCTTTTTTGTTATAACATTCTTTATGTGCAGCACACTGGGCACCTATAGATATATGCATGTTCCATAACATAGGTAAATGACCATGGCAAACATACAAACTAGTCGGAGAAGGAGAAACAATTCTCTTATTGAGCACAAAGCATACTGCAAAATCTGGGTGCTCTAAAGGCGGACTTGGATAAAATTATGAATGTAATTCTCAGTCATATATTACAAATTTGAGGTGGTTTCATCATTTTAAAGATGGTTATGAACCCATTTAAGATGACTCACATTCTGGAAGACCATTGTCTGCAACTGGAGAGAAGGAAGGGACTGCTGTGAAGGCAGCAATTCAGGAAGGTGCTCATTACATAGTGGATTTTAACATACTTCGGAATTAAAGTTTTGTGCAAGATGGGTCCTGCATTTGTAGATGCCTGGTCAGAAACAAGCTCTGGTGGAAATCACCAAACTGCTACATGACGAATATGAAATAGTGACCAGAAATGTGTAATTAATATCATCAAAGGTGATGAAACACTGATTTGCGTTTCTGATCCTTACTTGAGAAAACAATAAAGTCTGGATCAGAGAAAATGAGCAGAGACCACAAATCATTCGACACAGACTGTCAAGAGCTTTATATGAATTATTTTTAGATACAAACGGCCTGGTCATCCTGGGACCCGTGCATGACTTGGCTAGTGTCACTGGATGTTTTTTATTCCTCTAACATGCTGCCACCAATCTGCACATTAGTACCAGAAGTTTCCATCTACTCCATGACAATGCACATGTGTGTGTGTGTGTGTGTGTGTGTGTTTACGTGTGATGGCCAAGTGGTCTAAGGCACCCACCTACACAGATCACTGACATCTCACCTGGGTCTGCATGAGTCGCGTCTCAGGTTCAGCCAACATTGGTATATGAGAGAGAAAGCTTGACAGTAGGTTCCTGTGGGAGTTTCCCCAGGTTCTTTCTCCAATATATATACTGGCCATGCATCATGTGCTGAAAAATGGCATTAAACCCATAAAAACAACAATGCACTGGTGCATAAATCTACTTTTGTGCCAGGCATCCTGAAGGATCATGGCATCCCATCTCTACAACATTCTCTATATAGCCCTGATTTATTATTGGTTGAATCCTTTTATCAAAGAATCACTGAGGGTAGACAATATGAAAGCTGCCATGTGGTCTGAAATGCAGTTTTTCTAGGTATAAACAACATCCTGAATAGTGGATACAAAATGGTATTCAATAACTAGATAATCAGACTGAAAATATGTAAATGTGCATATGAATTACTTTGAAGGGATGCACTAACATACTGTTTTCAAAGTACAAAAACTAATGTGTAAAAAGTTAATTATCATTTTGGGGAAGAGATTGTGTATGAATTTGGATATAACACGATTGTACAGAGGTGAGATGGCAGTAAAGGCAAGTGCTTTAGACCACATGGCCACCCCGAGCCCCCCCCCCCAGTTGACAATATATACCTGCATGCATAGCAATAATAAACTTTCAATGAAGGAAAAATATATATGATGTATTGCTATTATATCTATATTATTTATCCCATACATTGACTTAGTTAATAAACTGCATTATACAATTTGAAAATACACAAAAACAAGAATGCACAAATGTTTTTATTCAATTCTCATTTTTTAATTTAATAAAGTTACAATGAAAATCACAGGTAGAAATCTTTACATGATTATTGTAAATTATAATGACAATTATACCGCATTCCTCTTTGACATGGTATGTACACATACATTTGCCTTACGACCATTAAATCCCACTATATAAGAAAGATTTCTCACAGAATATACTGGCAGATTTAATGGGTTGGCTAAGGTGATTGTACGTTAGTGATTAGAATCTGATGTACTTGTATGTTATAGATAGCAGTGTTGAGAATTAGCTAATATTTAAAGACAGTTCCTTGGTTCATCATGACCAGTCAACCACCAACTTTAATTTGTTGGAAATTATTTTCCATATTGTTTTCAATGATAAAGTAATTTTTGCACACTTTGAAATGCTTAAGTTACTTGTATACCATGAAGTTGAATAGTTTACTGGCACATTTGTCATCTGTCATGTTGTTGGCATTTGGGTTGTAGTAAACAATGTATTCCTATTGTTTAATCTATTTTAGTTTTCCTGAAAGATTTCATCACAAAATGGTAAACACTTTTAAAAAAATGCAATAGCACTTAGCCACCCCCTTACAACCCTTTCTGGATCGACATCAGCTCTTTCAAAGAACTCCAATCCCCATGAACAAACAACCTGCCAGATGGTTAAAAAAAATGAAACTGTTTATCCTCAAAAGTAGCTGACTCAGTTTTAAATGGATGTAGGTCAGGATCATTAATCACTCTCAATGATAGTGTGAATACAGTGTTCAAGGGACTGCAAGCTGAACAATCCCATGGATAATGTTAAAAACTCCAAAATTATTTACATGGCATGAAAATCTTCCCAGGTCACTATTACATGTATAGAAAGATGTCTAAAAGATTTCACCTGCTTATGGCAAGTAAGGTGTTACAGACTTGTGTTAATAAGATCTGCACTGAAAAAGTGATAAAACAGATGAATCAACCAAAAATCATTCAAACAGCATGAAAATCCAATTGTCAATCAGATAGCATGCAAATCTAAATGTCAATCAATAGCATGAAAATCGAATCACATTATGTACTTGTGAACAGAAAGAAATAAACACCAAAATTTCATCTATTTGAAGTGGGTCTTTTTTTTGTAATCATGCTAACAAACTTGCTGCAACAGACAAAGATTGGGTTCAGTCCTTACAAATGACTACAAGAAGTGGGAGCAAATGATGAAGCCGGGATCATTAAAATGACATCATCTATTATCAGTTGAAATGAACAGGCATGGATGATTGTTCATGTTTAAGAGTGATAATATTCGTTCATTTATGTGATTATGGTCCAATATACATGTAGTATTGCACACTTTACCATCCAAATTGGAATTTACAAGTTGAAAGAAAAAGTTGAAATTAAAGTCTTGTATGTGTCCACATTTCAAAAATGCCCATACACATATTCCTTTGCTTTTACTGCCCTTATATGGGAAATTATGTTCCTTACTACCTGATGGACTACAGAGTAAAATATACTTATAATCAGTCATGCAAACAACTGACAGTCATTGTAAAGGACTATAGTCAAAAATTGGCATTTGACTGACAATAGGTGAAAATAAAAGACTGTACTGTAACTACTGCATCTTGCATTTTGTAATAATTTTTGACTGATGTTAATACATGCCGCAGTGGATTCATTTCAATCTAAGCACTCTGCACCATTCTGAATTACTACCAGTATTGTGATTGGGTTAAATTAGGTTAAATTAGGGTCAAAAGGCACTTACTTTTAATTAAATACATATCTGGGGATAATCCAGACAGCTCTGACTTTTGAGTTTTATACTGACCAGTCTAATTTAAAAAATTAACTGTTGGTGGTGCCTGCTTACATTACACATTACATGCTGGATAGAAATCGGATCAGATATATGCACTCCAGACTGGAACCATGTAAATGTGGATGGACAGGCAATGGACGACACATGATTTAAGACAGATGCAGGGCCATAACATGAACTCACTTGGTCTTACAGTCAAATGAGTTAAAAATGATCTCATGAATATCTAGGTCAAGATGGTAACCATTATTCAATTTGTCAACTGCGACTAATATGCTTGGTACAAAACTGATTCTAAATTATTAACACTTAATTATCAAATTTGTGGTTTTCAATATATATATATATATATATATATATATATATCTTTCACACACACACATAAATATATCTCTTATTACGGTTAGTTAACATGACTACTATCACCATTCCCACTCCCAGGTCCTGAGATATGCAATTACTGCTGCACTGACCACTGCAGTAGTTACAGTCCAGAATGTAAATTTCAGAAACCCACTCTTTCCATCCTGATCGAATATAAACCAGTGCTTCTTATCAGTCTTCTTGTTACAAGTGAATTTCTGCAGATTCTTTGATCTTGCTTTTGCATAACTGAAAATACAAAAAATAAAGATGAACTCATTACTTCTCTTAAAATTATTACACAGTTTACTTTACAAAATTATTAAACAAATTGAAAATCTTTAACACTGAACTTAATCTAAAAACTTTAATACTGAGCTTAATCAAAACACTTGCCCTAATTTAAAACTTTAAAACTGACATTAATCTAAAAAAGTTTTAAAGTAGGCTTTACTTTATAAACTTTAATACTGGCCTTAATTTAAAAAATTTTAAAAATGAACCTAATCTTGGATGTGGACAGATGGATAGCAATAAAATGGACATTAATGTGACCGATATGTTGAACTTCCAACAAGGTGGGATCAACAAAAAAACTATCAAACCTGTCCTAAGCAGTCACCTACCAGAATAGGCCAAAGGGGCCTCCTAATACAAATGTCGTCTGAATTGAGGCACAACTTTCAAATATTGTGTTTGAACAAGAAATTGTAGATCAAATACTTGATGCTATTTATTATTATTATGATTACCATTTTTTTAATTGTTGCTATTACTTTAATAAACTTTATTCCAAAATTAAATTGATATAACTTTACAATTTTCTTTTTAGCGTTATAAACTTTTTTTGTTGAAATATTTTAGGCAATAGGCATAATTTAATATTCAAATGATTTGCCATATAAAGGTTAGGGATGTATTTTGGTACATTTCCAGATCCATATGAAACTCATATTGGATAAATATGTCCCTTTCTCTTTCTTAAATATGCATTTCGGTTTTATCCAGGAGTGCTTTAAATACAGGAAAAGTGACCGTTAAAAGCCAATGGTTTTTTCCACTGTTGTGACATAATTTTATGGATTATAATGAAAGCTAACAAATTCCTATGAAGCTGATTGCTGAAAAAGATGTCTTGGTATCTACATGGCTTCTAAAAGATATTTTTAAGTTGAATAGTTCTGCTATATATCATTATTGTTATATCATCAACACCAGTTTTTAAGAACAGCAATACTGCCCAAGTGGGCCTCAGATCAATCATCAGCAGATGTCTGCCTGATAACCAAATGCAAGAGCATCCGAGTAAAAAGGATCCTTTCCTAGAATTTAGAATTTGTTTCCAATGCTTTGATTGTACATTAGGACTGTTCCAGTAAAACATATACCCCCCCCCCCCCAGGGGGAAGGCACTTTCAAATTCAGCCAACCCACAACAGAAGCAATTTAAAAAAATTAAGATCCACCGTCAGATATGTTTTAATCGAAAAACACTGCCCCCTACAGAAGCATATTTTTTTTTACATAATTTCTGGCTATGGGTTAGTGGGTGGTAGAAGTGATTTTAATATTGGGTTGGGGACAGAAGCAATTTAAATGACAGCTGGTTGGAGGTAATCTACTGAATTCTTATAGATCATATAATCTACTGCATATTTTTATTTGTATTCATTCACTATAATCAGTCTTTTGTCCTTTTGCTTGTTTGTCTGTCAGCCGAGTATGCCTCTGATACTGTGAAATCACAAATTTTCTTGGTGGCTTATTATTTATAGATGTCATTGATCAATCCCTAATACCTAATAATTTAATGTCCATGAATACAGATTTTATATTAGGGATTTCTATTCTAATACAGAAATCATGAATTTGTACCCTTGCTAAACTGTGTGTTTACTAAAGTGATCACAATGTTTGATTATTTTTCTTTGTTTTAAGGCATGCAGCTTTTGATTAGAATAATAGTTAAATCTTGTATTACTTTAAATGTGTGGTCAGATGCTCTGACTGCCTTGTTATTATTTTTTTTCAATAAATGTTTTGGTAAACTTATAATACATGATTTGTCAGAAAAAAATCATTAATGCCTGTGAAAGCAATGTCCTTTATTTCTGCCTACTTTTACACTATATCATTTCTTGTAAGAACACATATTTTAGTTACCGACATCTTATTTTTATGCCTTGTTGCAAGACTAATATAAAGTTTTAAAAAAAAAGAAATATAGCAAGTCAAACATTTTTATATCATAAATTAGATTTTAAAAAATGGATGAAAGTCAAGGAAACATTTTTCCCAGAGTACTTGTAAAATCAATGTCATTGCAGTTAACTGTATTGTCAACAGCTTCATCATCATCACTGATGACCTAGCAGTAACATTCTGCACTTTTAATCCAGTTGTCACAGGTTCTATCTCCCACTTCTAGTCTTTCATACGAGACTTATACATATGGTCTGAGGGGCTTTCATGGCAGAGTATAAGATGCTTGTGATACAGATTTGAGGGGCTTCCATGGCAGAGTGGTACAAGATGCTTGCCATGTAATTACTTGCCTCCAGTGTGTAAATGAAAATGTTGCCAGTTACTTGTGGAAGGTCAGTGGTTCTACATATGTGGTGTTTGGTGTCTCAAAAGTACTTGGATTTTCTTCAGCAGTAAAACTGGGTGCCATATATAGATTCTCTTCATCTGAAAATGGTGTAAAGGCCATAATGATCTACCGAAACCGGAGATCTCATATCTAAATGACTTCGGCTGTTGGAGATAAACATCAAATCTACAGAGGCTCCATGTGCCCTAGTGTATTAAGGTGTTTGCTTTTACAGATCACTTGCACATCTCTCAGAGTGGGTTTTTGTCACAAATCAACCAATTTTGGCCGGTGGTCTTTCAGGGTTCTTCCTCCACCTAATATACTGTTAACCCCACCCCCCCCAAAAAAACAAACCAAACCAAACTAAATCAATCAACTAATCAACTGTGGCAACAGCAGCAAAGGTACAAGTCCATCACCTTTGCCACAGCTGTTTGAGTTTATAAAGTTTGACTCCGGTAATTTTTGTAGACCTTTGAATATTGTCAATTATGCCTTTCTAACTGTTACCTAAAAGTTATCATCAGTTGGTACAAATGGATTTTTAATGGTTAGCATATGAGATGGAGAAGTCTTGAGCAATCCTGCATCACACACTGCTGAAAAGTTTACATTTTAGCTCACTTAAAGTTTCTCTAACAATGTCCATTGTTCCGACCAGAACTGTTATAACTTATTCAAGCTATATTCACCGATATCTGGAGATGTGCATCTGTAATAAATATTTGTAACAAAGTATGAGAATCATGAATGCATCAGTGTTTTTCAGTGATGCATTTGAACTGAGCAACAACCAGAATCAACAAACCAAAAATGAAACATAATTCACATCTCTCAGGCAGAAGTACAGTGTATAATCATAATCTGCCAAAAGATTTTTCAATCTTTAAATTTGCCAAATGTTTTTCCAACCATACTGATTCAGTGGACATAATCACCAGAATGGACAAAACAGACCAGAACAGATATAACCAGAAGGTTAAAATTGATTTGAGTAGCTAAATTCACATGGCTTAGTTAACTGTACATCCTTTATTGTCTTCCCTTTGATGTAATTTCTTACTGAAGCTGAGAAAATAATGTTGCACACATCTAAAAAGAGGCACACTTCTACTCATTATTGTTGTTATTATACTTCTCCATTCCAGCCTGTTCTTATGATCTTGTCCCCCCACATACTGTTTGTCATGTTTATGATACGTATCTAAATTTGTCACTTACTTTTCCTACTACTATACTAATTGTTTGTGAATATGCATATCAATGTGAAATGCAATTGGGAGACTAAATCCAAGACAGAAAACCTCTACATTTCTGGGTGTATTCTGCTTGGATTCCATGTTTCTGCACAAAACTCAAGAGTTCAAGACTCGCTGTACTAATTCAGTTCCCATTGTAAATCTGTGCAAACACCATGATATTAAAATTCAAGAGCTTAAAATTTTGAGTGCTCATGATCAAATTTGTATCAGTATAGACACATCTATGATGACAGCTTTTGTGAAAAGAAAACCATAACAGCTGCACCATTTTCTGGATCTAAACAAATTTGAAATGTGTGCTTTCAATACTACACCAAAGAGTCAGGTGCTGATTTCAGTAATGAGTCTTCCAAACTCAGGTCTGTAAAGGGACGAAAATTATGTTAACAAAACAATGTCCCTACTTTTTTCAGTTACAAGTAGGACAAGCTCTCAAAAGATTCTTTTACTAAAATCTTACTTTCATTATCAACCAATCAGGGACAGTCAAACCTTGTATACTCTATTATACCTTCAGTGATTTATAGTATGGTTCTCATTCTTTCATATCTGTAGTAATGTGAGTCCTTCAACAACTCTCAACAGTTGTATGTCTTTTCCGACCATGCTGACTGGACACACTGTAAGATAATGTTCAAGTAACAGAAATACCATGGAATAACCAGAGACCAATAAAATCAAATAAAATGGTCAAGTTATCTCCCCTGCATGAATGCTGCCAGGATTTCAGGATTTAATCCAAGTTTTGTGTGTGTGTGATCTCCAATGAGGAGTGGTGGTGGGAGGAATAGCCATTATTAAATATCTCTCTAACACTTAAATATCTGTCACTCTTCCTTACTGTTCCATTCTGTTAAGGCTCTTCTGAAATCAAAATACTCAAAGAGATGTCATCTCTAGTTGTAGAGCGATTAATACTGTGATGTCACTGTGCATGGTCATGTGGTTGTGGTAGGGTCTTAGTTGGGATGGCAGAAAGACCATAGGCTTACTCCATATTTGACAGCTAATTGTGATGTTGTCAGAAGAATTAAACTTTTTCTAAAAATTCAGTTGGACTCCTGATTATATACTTGATTCAAAGTCAATGAACAGGTTCTAAAATTGATGTGTTTATTTTGGAGCCATGTTCCTCCATCACATTCAAGATCTGAATATACCAAAGGTGAAATTAGAACAGCTGCATCCTAAATTACTATCATGGCAACTTTAAATGTTATTTAATGTAAGACTTTAATGCCAGAACTCATAGCTTCAGTGATTTTTGGGTTAAAAAATGAATTCCTTCTCAAACAACTCAATTTGGTGCAGATTACATTGTTTTTTAATGATACTGAGAATTCTTGATATGTAACATTGCACAAGAAACGAACAACATCAGATCAGGAAAAACTGATATGAATATGCAGAAATAATGATAGTATTATTTAAATGGAATATGTGGTTACAATACGAGTGCTGGTTCTATAACTTTGCAAAATACATCTCATACAACTATTCTGTTAAGGTCCAACAACACTCTGTAATATGGTAATAATTTTGCACACATGAAGTTGACCCACTTTTTACTTTAGTCCCTTGCTAATTAATAGTTTTAATTTTACAACAAAACTAAGCACATTTTACCTTTTGACAATAATACATGATCACAAATATTTAGATTGAAAGAAAATAGAAGTTACAATTTTATTAAAAGTATTGTTACCAGTAAAACTAAAGGAGATGGTAAAAAAGAATCAGGATGAACAGATTAGTAGTGTAGTAAAGAATCCATATATCAGAATGACATCAAGAATTTTTTCATCAATTTCATCATTAGTTAATGATACTGCTTCAAAATGTTGTGTATTAGATAGTAGTAATCCAATCTGCAATACAGATACCAAATGATGGCTTGGAACTAAGTGCCAAAAGGCCTGCAGAAAATATCAACATCCTCAAAATATACATAGGAATAACCAAACACAAACAGGACAAATTTCATCCATCTTGCTTTGAGTTTACACATTTCATTCAGTTTCTTATGTTTAATGTCATTCAATTTAAGCACATAGTGAGCATGTACTTCATTTGGTAATACATCTGCATGAAATGAAAGTTAGTCTTGTTATTCTTTTGTTGCCATAGTGGTTCTGCCAACTAGAGATGTACACACACTTAATTAAGTTGTATGGGGATTCTCTGATGATCCCTATGAGCATTAACCTGTTGATTGTGTCTGAATTTAATATGATCCTCCTCCTCTGTGTACGAATATTATTCTGTGCTGAGAACTCCCTTTCATTGTCTGCTGTCTGAAATGCATATGCATAACTAGCTTGAACAAGTTATTGTTCTTTATGGTTGTGCAATTTTCAACATCCCACAGGTATGGCCCCATGGGTATTCTCTCTTTGATATCTCTGTTCCAAAAAGAAATGCTTTCACTAACAGGAACTCTGCCAAAGATTCACTTCCTTGAATCAGTGCTTTGCTGCCTCTTATGCCAGATTTTTTTCTCTTCCATAATGCTGTATTAGGGTTTTAAGTCCAACATTCCCATAGTCTGCTTGTTCAGACATGGGTATCTTGAATAAATATAACTGGCATAATGTCCTTCCAACACGTACATCGGACTTGCACTCAACATCAATTTTGGGCTCAAAATCACACACTGGTATTTCCAGTGACATTTTCCCAATGTCCAACAGACTGATATACATGAAATTCATTGTTATCATGGCTATCACCAGCCAGTATTTGCCGACTGAAAACGTCGTCTGACGACAAACCCTATTGTGATTCAGTCATTTTGGTTTCCTGTGTGGCCCTTTTTTGAAACACGCATTTGTAAAACTTCACGATGAAAGTAAGGTTAAAACTACCATAAAATGCCTGTTCCAGGGCTTAATGAACCAAACAAATTTAGTTTATCAGCCATTCATGTCAAACCAAAATATCCAGCTATTTTAACGTTTGCCTTCCTGAATCTGGATGTCTCATCAAACGCTGTGATATTGCTACTGGCAGCGCGAATTACGTCGCAAAATGCACTTTTAAAGTTAATAGTTGAATAAAAATTGCACACTGTGCAAAGCACATTTTATATCCGTGATGTTGATGTAATTTGCGGAACGCGTATCACTGTTTTAAAAGTACATGAATTCGTACAAATTAGGTGCACTCACGTGTACTGGCATCAATTTCTGACCCAATGTTTTATTCACGTTAGACCACTAGGAGGGGTTAGATGCAATTTTAAATATATATTCGTTTTTTTCTGACAACCCCACCAGTGATTTCTCATTTTGTTAACACAACCCACAACAGAACTGATTTTCCTAATCAGCCTTCCAGTGTCGAATCAAAATAGTTTGAAACACAACCTCCTACAGAAGTTTTTTTGAAGTGCCATCCCCGGGGGGGATATATGTTTTACTGGAACAGCCCTTACAACAAGTGTTGCAAGGTTTTTTCAAGTTTTCACATCTTCACCCATATTTGAATGTCGTTTTAGCATCATTGGTCCAATACTAAAATCTGGTCAAATTCTGTTCAGCAGATTTTAATTAAAGTTGTTTAAATGCTTTTCTAATTTTAGTAATAGTGGCTATAGTGATTGTGGATCTTCATCACTGGTATAAATATCAAAGATCTTCAACAGAGAACACTAACTTTCAAATTCCTTTCCACTGTAGTTTGACAAGTTGTTGTTAAAATACTTTTCAACATTTGGAATCTTGACCAAATCTGATGGCAGATCAGCATCAATTTTACAAAGTGGAAAGCACTTGATGTCAGGGTGATTTCTGACAAATTTTGGTAAAATCCATTTGAGCAGTTTCTTAGAAGTAATTTAAAGGTTTTATAATTTAAGTAATGGTGAACATATCTGACAGCAAATTGGCATCATTTGTATAAACCTAAAGGCCCTTTAAGTCAGGATGCTTGATGTCAAATTTAGTCAAATTCTGTTGCGGTGTTTGACAAGTCATCTAAAGGGTTTTCTATTTTTAGTAATGGAAGTCATATTTGATGGCAGATTGACATTATTTGTATATAACTGAAAGCCCTTTAAGCCTTCATGTCAGAATGCTCAAATTCTACTGAGATTTTTGAGAAGTCATTTAGAAGTGTTTCTGGTTTTTTTAAGACAGTAATCATATTTGAAGGCATATTGGCATCATCTATACAAAAACTGAAATCATTTCATGCCAAGATACTTTCTGTCATTCTGTAAAATGTGATCTGATTCTGTTCACTGGTATTTCAACTTTCTTCTTTTCTTTTCAGTGACAGTAGCCACGGTTGTGACTTTGCATCATTCCTACCAGAGCTGGTGCAAGCTATGTGTGAACAGTGCACTTGCACAGGGAGCCGTTTTCAGAGAGGCACCAAATCAGAGAAGGGGTGCAGAAATGAGACAAGGAAATTAAACTTAAACACAATCTTTGTTTTATCTTCAAAGGAAATTCTTTTTATTTGGTCACATCACAACTTACATCAATTTCTTATGAGCTTTCTTATCAGCTAACATTTTAATGAGGGGATGTACCAAACGTCTGTTTTGACTGGGTGCCATATTGCCTTACATAGGCCCGATTTCTACAGAACCAGAAGCCTTCAAACCAGGATAACTGCTGTGAAACTTGGTCAAATTCTGTTTTTAAATTAAAATTTTTTAAAGTTATTTAAAAAATTTTGTACCGCCAGTAAATGTTAGCTGTATTTGAAGGCTGCTCAGCATCATTTGTACAAACCTGAAAGTCCTTTATTCCAGAATGCTATAATACTCTGGATTTGTTCTGCAGTGTTTGAAAGGAGGTTATTCATAGGGTGTTCTCCACCTGGTTGAAACTAGTCCTGTACTTTCTGAGAAGAGGTTTAAAGTAACAAAAGTGGATTGATCACAGACAACTGATGATGCATATCAGACACCAGACCACACCATAATCTCACTTGGCCTTGTGGCCAGATGACCATAACACTGGACACTTAACAGTTCTTGTTTTTTGCTGCCCTGAAAGAGATTTTAAAAAATCCTATACCTTTGTGTCCTTTGGAAGTTCAAAATAGCATCGTAGGCTAGATCTGATGGGGGATATTGAAGATACAGATCGCCAGCTTTGCTTATCAGCTGTTCAAATGGCAGGTCTTGGGGAATCTTGGAGAGAAGCCCATGCACAATACACATCTCACACTCACTTGCAAGAATCTCGTCTGCTCTGTGCAAAACAATCTGAAAAAAGATATAGAGCATGTAAACCATGTTGCAGATTTCCATGTTTAGTTCTCTCCTATACATCAGTCTGTACTTGATCTTTGATCAACAGAACCTAAGAAAGCAGACAGGTTCTAATGAGATGTTTCTTTTCATAATGCATCAAGACATTAGTCAAATTAATTAGCCAATCAAATATATTTTACGTACTAGTTTGTATTCCAATAAAAGGTTCAAATGAAAGGTCATTCTTATTAGTCTATTACAAAAGGAATAACTATTTTTGAAGCAATAAACAACTAATGTAACAACAATTTCCGCCTATGAAAATTGGTATTAGTTGCAGCTTGGAGATATGTTAAATCTCATTGTTTCAAGGGGTTATAGGGAAGTAAATACAAAGGTAAATATCCTAAATGGCTACCTGAAAGATCAGTGTTTGAGTTCAATCAGACATTGATGTTACCAGTATAAGCAGTCAGGTGTATGAGGAAGAAGTTGATTGGAATAAAGGCCATCATCTTATCAGGTCTATTTTTTCAGCTTTGTTGGATGACTCTCTGCCCCTCACTTAACAATCTGAGCTGGTTTTTTCATCTTCTCAACATTAACAGTTTTGTAAACTTTGCTAGTTCAAGCTTCCAGTTCCATGATCTATGCAGCGTTTCTACCTAAAGCCCTGGCAGATCTGACACAGTCATTTATTCTAACCATACTTTACTCATACCAGAGTACAGATAGAAAAAGAAAGTAGATAAAAATTATTGCATAAAACGAAAAACAAAACAAGACTGCGGCTGCTAAAGACTGTTAAACCCACGATCAAAGCATCACTGAAATTGGCGACCATCACCCTAGAAACAAAAGTGAACAAGTATTGTGAAGAATAAAATTCCCATACTTCATAGCAAGATATCAAAGTAGAAACAGAATCTAAATATTCTACAACTATGATCCCAAGGTCAAAAGACATGTGTCACTGAATTGATAACAGTTGCTAGCATATTTTGACATCCCTGCACCTGATTATGAATAGAATCCATCATATTTAGGAAATAAATACTACACAAAATTTAAACCATAACCTGACAGAAAACTGTTGATGATAATGCCAGTGGAAAAGTGACTGCTGTCTCCACTAATGTGAGGTCTATGAAAAATGTGTGAAAAAAAAGCATTTACAATTTCCAAGTTTATATGCTCATAATAGTATGCTCCATAACAAACGAAACCTACATTCCCTAATTTTTGCTTTAACAAACTGCATTTCTTTAAAAAAAAGCAAATTTAAAGGAAATTATAGGAATACTTTCCCAATCACATTAACAATAGGAATATAAGCCTACTACCTCCTGAATCCAGCCCAAGTAACAGATGAAAAGTCATTTTTTTTCACTTCTGTCATATTGATAATGGGCAATAACTTTTGCTCATTACCCCTACCCCCAGGCCACCAGTAAGTATCACCAGGTTTAAAGTTCAGAAAACTACCAATGCTTGCATAGTGGGGCAGTTCCTCAAGTAGTGTAACTGGGTAAATATTCTTGGAGAAACATAATTTAATACAAAATTTGCTTTCTAACGTTAGTACCTTTCCTGATCGCATTAACATTAGGAGAATAGGTAATAGTTTGAGAGTATCCTTCGAGGGAAGAAAGACTGGATTTCCTATGAGAATAATAACCCATTCTCCTGCTTAATGCAACACAGACTATGGTCACTAATCCATGACCATGCTCTCAAGTTAATAACATGATTATTGAAATCTTACCATAAAAATTCACTGGTGAATCCATGAAGCTAAAAGGCTGTGTTGGTCTAATTAAGTCTGGTGGTCATCAAGGCCACAGCCTCAGGACCCACCAGATTCAGATTTTGTCTCTGTGAATCTAAAACCCTTAGATCAAAACTTGAGAAGGTTGACTGCAAACCTGCAAACAACTTGTATGAAATCTTAAAATCAAAATGTGTTCTGACGTAAGGTTTGCAAATATCGCTCTAATTTCATCAGGTGAAATCCTCATTAGGTGACTTTGATCTTTTGAGATGTTAGAGTATGCCAAGCATATAACCAACTTGAGCCATGAAGACAGGGCTTGAGGTGATATCCTGCTTTCACTGATATTAATTTTCTCACTTTTATGATAATGCATGTCTTTTAAAAACATTTGATGATGTTAATGCCTGCTTGTCCCGATGCCATAAAAAATTTATGGGGAGATCGCTGCATCTGATGACTGATTGGCATCATTTATACAAACCTGAAAGCCCTTCATGCCAGAATGCTTCAGTCAAATTGGATCAAATTCATCTGAGTGGTTTTTGAGAAGTTGGTATTCAAATGTTTTACAATTCACAACAACAGTAGCCAGACCTGATGAAGGATCATCATAATTTGTACAAACTATAAAGCTCTTCATGACATTATGTTTATAATTCTTTAAAGCTCCTCATGACAAGTGCTTTATGTCCACTTTAGACAAATTCTGTTCAAAGGGTTTTGAAAACATGTTGAAAGGTTTCTATATTTTAGGTAACAGTAGCCATATTTGATGGCCATCAAATTGGAATTATTTATACATGAAAGTCCTCCATGCTATTATGCTTTCCCTCAAATTTGGTCATATTCTATGGGGAAGTTACTGCGAAATCTTTAAAAGGTTTTTCTGTTTAACTAATCATAGCTATATTATTCTGATAGTGAAGTTGTTGGATGGTTTATGGCCATAGCGGATATCATCATCTGTGAAAGCAAAACAACTGAAAACCCTTCATACCAAAATTCTATTAAATTTGGTCAAATTTTTTTTTTCTACTCTCTGTAATGGTGACTATATTGGCTGTTGGATTGGCATCATTTGTTCAAATCTGAAAGGAGTTCATGCCAGGATGCTTTCTGTCAATTTTTTTTCAATTATGTACAGCAGTTTTTGAGAAGTTATATAAAGGTTTATGTTGTTTTAGCAATGGCGACCATATATGGTGGTAGACTGGCAACATTTGTACACTTCTGACAGCCTTTCATGACAGGTTGCTTTCTTTTCTTTAAATCTGGTCAAATTATGTTGAGCAATTTTTAAGATCAAGTCATTTTAAAGTTTTTTTTTTGGTCTGTTTTTAGTAATGGAAGCTAGTTCTGATGGCAGCTTGGCATTATTTGCAAAATTCTAAAAGCCTTTCATGTCAGGATGCTGTCAAATTTAGTAAAATTATGTTGAGTACCGTTGTGAAAAGGTTATTTAGAAGGTTTTTGTATTTTAATAATGTGGCCATATCTGATGATGGATTGATATCATTTGTACACACCTGAGAGCAATTCATGTCAGGACACTTTCTGTCAAGTTTAGTCCAATTCTATTGAGCACATTTTGTTGAGAAGCTGCTTAATGGTTTTTCTAGTTTTAGTAATGGTGGCAAAATTTATTGGTGGGTTGGTATCATTTGTAAAATTTGATGCTTTGCTGCAAGGTTTGGTGAAATTAGTATAGAGGTTCTTGAGAAAAAGTTGAAAATAGAAATTATTGACTAATACATGATGGACACAGTGCCATACCCTACTGATGCATGATGGGATACAGGACCATAAATTACTGATGTATGATGGGATACAGGGCCATACCCTATTGAAGCATTATGGGATACAGTGTCATACCCTACTGATGCATGATGGGATACAGGGCCTTACCTTACTGAAGCACTATGGGATACAGTGTCATACCCTACTGATGCATGATAGACACAGGGCCATATCCTAAGCTCACCTGGCTTTATAACCTGGTGAACTAAAAGTTACACACGATTTTTAAATTAAGTTCTACTTACAGCAGCTGCTAAATAGATGGGCATAAGAGGATGACATGCGATGAAAAAGTCATAAAATCGGATGATCTGCCGCAAATCATTCAGGACATGTCCATACCATGTTATAAGCCAACTGAGAGAGAATACTGTACCAACTTCTGACCTAAAAAGTAAACATTAAGAGTAAATAACTTCAGTATGTACACTGAAATTTTAAAATGAGGTCATGCTCTATGTTACTAACTATTTCTTGGTAAGTTTATGTTTGTGGCTAGCTTACTTTTGAGAAGGGAAATTTCATGATAAACATTGACATACATCCATGAGGAGAAAAAAAATTTGCAGCATGTATAGAATTGCCTATGTGCATGAATTACACATACATGTAAAAGCAATATGGAGGGATGTCAAAATGAAATAAAAGTGCTTACAGTGAAATGTACAAGGCTCAGTTCACTTTATTTCATCATTCTTATCACACTCCTCACAGTTCATACTCATTCAGAATACATTTACTGCCATAAGACTTTCTGACCCTTGGGTCATTGCATCTGTGCATTAGTACACAAGCACATGGACTGGATCCTCCCTCTTTTCTCCAACATTTATTGAAATCGAAACAAAAACAAGCACAAAAAGAACCAGACTATATATGGCAACCTAGAAACACTTCACTGTGATGTAACTGGTATACTGTAGCATATAGACTGGATCCTCCCTTTTTTCTCTAAACACTGATTGAAATCCAATCAAAAACAATATTAAATGAACCAGACTAAGTATAGCAACCTAGATGTACTTCACTGTGATGAAACTGCTATACTGTAATATCTGCCATGTGCGACTTTATAACACTGTCCATCACTGCAAGTAAATAATTCCTAATTTTTTTGTCCCATGTATCTGGCAAAATCTTCACATTTTACACTTACGTTTTTGCAAAGAAAAGATCACAGTCAATGCAGTCTAAAAGGAATGTGGCGCAGTTATCAAACTGAACATTTTTCTACAGGTGTCAATATTTAAAATCAAGCAGGGTTAAGTGGCAGAGGCATTATCCTACCAAAGGGAGCTAACTCACTGTGAATTATGCGTAAGTAACCAGCAATGTTAAACAATGCTTTAAATAAATGGCATTGCCAGCTGCTAGCATGTGTTATGACAGGCCTGTAAATGAGCAATTTATAATTGTCTCCTCTCTGAACAACACAATACACATTGAAAAACAAAATGAAATCACAGGATTTAATTTTGGAACAAGGAATGCAGTTAAAAATAATTACTTTTTTTGTCAGGATAATTTGTGTGAAAATGCAAAATTATTATTTCTCCTGAATATCTCATCTGGAAAATATTTTTCTATTGTGTAATAATGCACTGGACACATTCAATGCTGGTTGGAAGTGGGACAGATAAATCAAGTTTGTATTATATCTCTGCTTGGAAATAAAGAACACTTACACAAGAATGTCACGGTGTTTTCTTTAAAAAAAATAATAAAAAAATACAGGTTGCAGTCATTCATCTAGTTTGATAATTCCAATATGAACACATCTTGAGAAAATAAATTTATCACAAAATTTAAGTCTGCGAAGCACAAGCTTTAGGTCATTGAACTAATTTTGAGATGAGGGTGTAGTATACATCAAGATGCATTCCATCACCAAGTTAGTGTGACAAATCTCCTATACTTCACAGAGGTGAGTTAAACATTAATCATCCGTAATAAAAACTACATGACCTGATTTCATGAAATCATCAGTGGCTTTAAATAAGAGATATTTTATCCTGAATGTTCAACAATGTTCTCTGTGTTAAAAGTTTTATTAATGCACACCAGGTTCAAACTAGAAATGAATTCAAGGAACACAGAAACCCAACCTGAAGAGTGACCTAAGTGTAACCTTAAACAAGATGAGACTGTGGTAAGTGAATAACAATTTGGAGTGGAGGCATACAAAAATATGAGACCTACTTTCTGTTGAACCCATTTTATTTCTAGCCAAGATAAGTTCTCACATCTAGGTTCATCTAAGGTGTGGACAGAAGTACCAACAGATCGACACAAAAATAATGCCAAGGTGATACCAAGGATGGCTTGACAATAAAATGCTCAATAGGCAAACAAAAATTCATGGTTAGACCACATTCCAGTTTACAATGTTTTAAACAGAATTCAGTTGCGAAAAGGAATAAATATATAATTGATTTTATTATCAGGACCACATCAATATAATGTTACATCAAGAAAGTCACATAATCTCAGTCGTTTACAAAATGTTTTCATGGAATTTCATCAGAAATGTAAGTTGTGTTGCAGATGAGAAAGTATTGCACAAGTGAGTATATATTTACATGCTGCTAATTTTTACTTATCTGTATGTCTTTCCCTTCCATAAAAAAATTAAATTGTGGACATTCATTTATTTTGTTTTTACTGCAATTCAAAGAAACTTTACAGCAGTAAATTAATTTTTATGAGAGATGTAAATCATATATCTCAGAGAATGCTTACCAATCACATTAGCATTAGGAATTACACTCTATCTTTTAAATCCATCCCTCCTGAAAAGTCCTAAAAAAATCTTTCACTACTATATACAATATGGACTATAAATATGTAATCTATGGGAACAAACTCTTAGAAGTTATTATAATTACCTCCTCTTGTCACAGGTAGGCAAGCACCTGTAGGACTCGAGGTACTAATTCAGTTCCCATAGTAAACCAACGTAAACACCATGATATTAAAAATTTCATAACTTTAAATTTTTGAGTGCTCATGATCAAACCTATATCAGTGTTGATGCATCCTGGATAACAGCTTCTTTGTCAAGAAAAGGACATGAGCTACAGCATTTTCTGAACCTATATGTGTTTGAAACATATCCTTTCAATTCCACACCAACAAGTCAGGTGATAATTTCAACATGGAAAGTTCCAAACTCAAGACTGTTAAAGGACTTAAATTCCATCAATAAAACAATATCTCTATTTTTTTTTTCAGTTACAACTAGAATGAGCTCTCAAAAAATTCTTTTAACTAAAATCTAACTTTCATTATTAACAAATCCTGGCCAGACAAACTCATATATATTCTATTTGATCTTTATCCCTTTCAAGACTGGTTCTCATTTTTCCATACAATTAATACCTTGTGTCCTGTATACTGGATGTTCTCCAATTTTAGCTCCAATAGTACTTAAAGAATGATCATAGCATTTGCATGGAAGCGTGGAAGGGACTTAATGTATTCTCAGACAAGAGTCCTTCAAAGGAATTGAAGCCCTACTGGCTGAAAAAATTCCAGGAATTCATGACAAGACCATTTCTTTCTTTTAACTGCAGACTGTTGAAACCCTCTTTGATATTCTTCAGTGACAACAAGATTTTCAAATTAGCTGCTGTAGTGGACATCTTAGATGCCAACTTGGCAACATATTCATTTAGGACCAAGAAGGCACCATAACAAGTCTTGTGGTGGAAACCTCATGCTGACTGGTTTTCTAATTTGGAGGAGCAACTAAATGTTGAAGATTGATGCCATAGTGACCACATTCGACTGATACCATTTCTATTTATGACCAACTAGGCATTGTAAGAAGTATTTTGGTGAAAGCAAAATGTCAGTATGAACAGCCATCTAGGAGAAGTAGTGGTAACAGGATTTTCAAGATGGCCATTGTGGTAATCATATTAGAGTCAGAGTGGCAAATTGTTCATTTATGACCAACTAGACATGAAGCGTTTCAGTGAGAACCCTATGCTGATATGACCATTCATTCAGGAAAGTGGTGACACAATTCTCAAGATGACTACTGTGGCAGGCATACGTTATGTCTAAATGCCACCATCAGGACCAACCAAATATCATAAGAAGTTGTTTAGTACACCCCCAATGTTGATATGACCATCCATTCAGGGGTAGCGGTAGCAATATTTTCAAGATGGCCACTGTGTTGGTCATGATGCAGATCAGATCCACACCATTTTCATTTTGGACCAACATATGAAGTGTTCTGGTAAAAACTCCATGGCAATATTACTCTTCATTCAGGAGGATTGGCAAAAAGATTTTCAAGATAATCACTGTGACAGCCATCGAACATCAGATCAGTACCATTTTCATTTAAGACCAACTAGACATTATTAGAAGTGTTCTGGTGAAAACCCCATGATTCAGTTGTCCAGAAGTAATTGTTTCTGACAGCAAAATCAAAGAAATCTTGGGATAGGGAGGGGCCTCTGAGGCATCCCAATTATATTGGCAAATGATTCAGTGTTGGAATGAAGGTTCAGGACTTAGACATCCAAGACATCAATCCTGAGTGTCTATGTTTCCTGCAAAACTGTGGATCAATTTCCTTCTCACTAGCTTGCAATGCACACCTAGATGCATGTCTCAGATGTGTCCTTTGAGATCATGAATATTTAGACTTTGTGCATTCAGTCACCTTTGTTCATCTGCAATGTCAATGGAAAATGAGAAAATAAGGCAGTGAAGTATAAAAAAGATGCAAACTGCACAGAAAGGAAAAGGACGCAAGCTGTACCCAACATAAAATTAAAGAAATTTAACAGTGCTCACTCTATATATAAATCTTTTTACAGCATTCAAACTGAAAAAAAAACAAACATAAGAATGGCATGATAAGTGATAACATTCACAACCCTGGAAAAATCATGCAAAATTACTTATGAAAGCAAAAAATAGAGCTATCAATGATTGTAGCAAAGATAATTTAATTAAATAATATTAACTCTGCAAATGGATGGTAAAGGTGTCAATGGGTACCCGTCCGTTCATAACTACCCAGGTAATAAAATTAGCTAAAGGGTACCAATTTAGTTCATGTAAAAACAACCCAAAAAAACCTGTTTATAAGTTCAGATCAAAGATTATATCTGACTACATAAGGATTGAGCGATATACAGATAACGAGTACAGTCTGAGGCTCATGTCATGTGACACTGATGAACTTACAACAAACCAAACATTTAATATAATTTCATTTTGATTGGGTATCCAGGTAACTGACAATTAGGGTCGATGGGTACCTGGATGACTTTTTCTAGAATTTTATCATCTTTAATGGATGGTTGAAGAATTTAACAAATTTCAGTTGTTATACTGATATTATGTTTGTATCAAGTGAAATTTTAAAATGCAGAACATCTGGTAAATGGATAGCTGCCTTGCTGTGTCAATAGGAGGTAATTATCAAAGTACCCTGGAAGAGTTGCATCTCATATATACTATTTTTATAGTCTATTTTGTATACAGATGGGAACAACCATTCGTTACTTCTGTCTGGTAGGGTTGATTTGGGAGGTAGTGGAAATTCAACGTTATTTCCTAATGTAACTGATGGAGAAATAACTGCTATTTAGCCAGACAGAAAGAAAAATGCAATAAATTTTATGCAGTTCTACTATACAATGTTCTATTCAACTAAATTCATTGTCCTTACACTTCTGAATCTACTCTATGTATAAAAGCACCTAGTCCCACTGCCATTAAACATCTTCAAATGAGTCATACATCAGCTCTAAATTCACTGCTTCTAAAGACTTCCCAGTAAATTGCATTTAAGACCATTTCTCATAATTATATCTTAAAATATGACAGCTTTGATCTGAAGCATAGGTCTAATGCAAGATAATGTATCTCTGAATAAAAGAGTTTTGAAAATGTAAGTTGAGTATGTCATCAAATTTTAGACATTTTAACAAAAAGGTCAAGGCTTTTATAAATAATTCTAATACCTTTCCATGAACTCTCTGAGCTCCGGGTTGGATTTACCAACAACTGGATAGAGGTAATTCAGTATATGCTTTGTGCGGTCCATATTGGCATCCATGAAATCTCTGAAATAAGTTATATAACTTGATACAGAATCAAGACTGACAATCTATTCTCAACATATTTCAATATTTTATTGGAAAAATATTATTTTAAAGTTTTTTGTACTGTGGGTTAAGAACTGCCCAATATTTTCAGACAAGCATATATGTTATGAGCTGAATTATGATGAGTCAATTACTAGGATCTATTTTAATACAAAGAATATACACCAATGACTGTCTGAAACTGTAATTATGAAACAAATACTACTGCAAACATTTGTGTTTCCTTATGAGATACCCATGTTTAATTTTAAGAATAACCTCCCTTACACTTTATGCCCTGATAATTAGTTACATACATTTTGACAATAAGGTACAAAGAATCATGAATGGCATATCATACAAAAAAAAAAAAGAACAATTTAAATATGCCATGGATGTATGTTAAAGCATTTATGTACAAACTAGCAAACATTATGTTATATTTTATATGTGCTAGTGCCCACTTTTAAATGAGAAATGTTCACTTCATGTGGCATCTGTGGTATAATGTTCACGCAAAAGGTTAAGAACATACAATAACACTCCAAAAACAGAACATCACTTAATAGTGAAATACTGACAAAGTATTTATTCTATGAGAGCTGGAAACCTTAAAGTATCTGAAGTTGAAAATCTTTGAAAATATGTAACATATACTATTAGGGCATAAACCTCTCGGCATTTTCACTGTATGCATTAAGATCTTTTTATATTGTCAGTTGGAACATACAGTGTTAACTCTGCCCCAATACTTCTTGGAGAAAAGACAAAACTTTGTGATACCCATTGTCTCTATAGGAGCACCCCAAAAATGTGCTGTTCAATGGCTATCAGGGCTGCAGCTAAATCAGCCCGAATTAACATGCAATGGACTGGCGTCATGTTCAAAGAACATTTTGTCCTGTCAATCACTATACAACAGTACACACCACAGCAACTGTTATGAGCTATGACTTCATGAAATTCCATGGCACTTGTGCCCAAGAACTTAACTGAAGATCAAACAAAAAAAAAAGAGAGGGAGTTTGCCTTGAACTGATTTTCTTGTTAATGTCAACACTGTAAATAGTATGTTGACCATATTTATACAGTTTTTGCATGATTTAACAGTGACATAACTAAGTACTGATTGAAAGACAATTCTAGCAATCAAAGGTTTTAAGACAGTTGAAGAAAGTATCAATTATTTACAAATTACTTATCAGTTACTCAGATTAAATCACAAACTATTTTTTTTTTGTATCCTTACAGATTGTCTGAAAGATTGAAAGATCAATTATTTCAACAAAACTTGTGTCTTCCAAACATTCCAGACCTCCAGGGGACAACAGTATCATTGTTATGGATTAGATCACATTGACAGTGGTTTTACTGTAGATGAATTTAATTAGTGATAAAGAACAACAGATATCTACAGCAGTAAAATCACGAACCAAAGTTAACTGTCTCAAAAAGTTTTGAAAATGTAATTCTCTATGACAGTACATCAAAGTGTGATCCATACATCAAAATTTCCAAAAGTATCTTGTGAATTTTAATCCTAAAAATTCAACATTCAACCAATCTGAAAGACTGTAACACTTGCAAATATGTTAGAACTTAAGTTCTATTGTTCTGTGCTTAAGCAAAATCTAGTCAAGTTAATCTGGTGCAATTTTTCCCTTTAAAATTATTATAAGATCTTATCAATGTGTATGTATGTTGTAACAGGAGTCCCAAGTGGTCCAAGATGTCAAACCATACTGGCTCTACTTGAAAAAAAATGCACATGAACATTCTTATCTACTTGTACCAAAAGTAATCACATACGCAGCTACTTAATATACTAAGAAAAATCCTCTAAGTCTGTCAAACATATTTGTAATTTCAACTGTATTCTATATTTTTCAAGACAACTGCATTTATTTTATTTCTAAGACAACTGCATTTATAATGAAGGCACATGTAAACTGTTCACTTACCTAAGATGGTTGAGTGAAAGCTTATCAACTAAAGCAAAAGCAACATCTTCACCTACGACTAGAAGGAATGTAACACATATATCATGGTATCCCTGAAATGGCAAAAAAAATATATAACTTAGATATCTGGTGTATTTGTGAGCACAGACATTGTTAGATGGACTGTAAGGTTAACAAATGATAAAGATTGTGAAATACAGTTAGAGAGAAGATCATGCAGACAGACAGAAAGACAGTCAGACAGAAAGTTAAGACAACAAAGCAACAGGACAGATATATACACAAAACATGTAAGTATAGATCATGTACAATCTGAACAACATACCTAACATTTTTTATAATAACTCACTAAAATACTTATTGCTGGATCGGGCAAGGTTGTAATGAATAATCATACAGCAATACATGTTTGATTACATCAATGTTATTAAGTGTCTGAAATACCAATTATAAATATCTAAATATGGTTGGACATGTATTGCTTTGATTACCAAAGTGTTTTGATGAGCTGGAAACTTATGAAAAGGTCACTTTTTGAGAGTAAAGTATGGCTTTAAGTTACAAATCAACAAGTCATCATTTGGCAATGAGTCATGTCTGTGACATAGTACTGCTTTAAGTTACAAATCAACAAGTCATCTTTTGGCAATGAGTCATGTCTGTGATACAGTACTGCTTTAAGTTACAAATCAACAAGTCATCTTTTGGCAACAGTCATGTCTGTGATATAGTATTGCTTTAAGTTACATATCTGCAAGTCATCTTTTGGCAATGAAAGACGGCTACAATTTTCATTTTATGTAGAATCCTAAGTTGAACTATTTTCTTGGGATGCATGACGACTGAATAAAAGGCTTCAGTCATTAAAAGCATTAGATACACAAATAACCACATTTTCCTGGGATACACACAATCAGTTTAATTAAACATCTATCCGTGATCAATGTTAAAAAAATATCCTTGATTAGTTAGACAACACTTCCTTCTGTTTTCAAGCAACCTTCTGAACATGCAACCCAAAGATAAAGTTCAACTCCAACTTGATCAGGCATCTTATCTGAAGTATATTTATATTCTTGAATTTCACAAAAAAGACCATGAATTCAATTAGAAAGATGCTATTAAGACATTTCAATGCCAAATGTAAAAAGATGTAGTCATTATTAAAAACTTCCTGACCTGGTAATAATGAAGCTCATCATGATTTACTAATACTCTCATAATGAGATCCACCAGCTGGTCTTGAAGTCCAAGACGAATATTCTCATCCATACCTAGAAAGAGGACAATAACAACAATAACAACTTAAGATGATGGCCATTGCAAATATCTGCACTTATATTCTAGCTCCACACCCACCCACCACACCCATCCCAGACCTGCAACCTGCTTGGGACAAGGATCTGTCATCTACTCATTCTTCCTGATAACAAATATTATCAGCCTCACTCAGTTCATGAGAAATATGGAGTTTAAGCTAGAAGGAATATTCCATACCATTAACTCATTAACACTTCATGCCAAATCATGAAACAGTACCCTATTTCAGAGTTCTGTAATGTGAGCATCATTTAAGATACACCAAATCAGTGGCATTATAGAGAAGGGGAAAATGTAGTTGTACAATGTACCAAATAATGTAGACTTTCTATTCATGTTAAAAAATACTGCAGAAAAAAGTTTTTGAAACTGGACTTTTCAGGCCAAAAATTACAAATGAGCCTTTGCAAAAAGTTGGAAAAGTTTCTGATTTGGAGTAAAATGGAGCCAGGACATGAAAAATGATGATCCAATATGAAAAAGAAAAAAAGTCAAATTTTCACCAAACCCTAACTCTAACCCATGTGTGCCATCAACTGCCAATCAAAAAAGTCTTTAATAAACCTAAGCATCCAGTTAAATGAATATCTCAAGGAAACCAAGTTGTTTAGATCAATTCAGAAGCAACGCCAAAAATGTTTTCCTAGTTTCAAATTAGTGTGAGCCATGGTGGTTAAATGGTTTGCATGCCAGACTCACAAACAAAATGGTATTGGTTCAAATCCTATCACTGGACTAGCTTGAGTCACCTACTGTGGTGTGTCCTTGGTTACACCAGTTGTCTCAGCACTAAACAACTTACACATGTGTTACTGTATCATAAAATCACCAAACCAAATCCAACTCCTGAATGGTTCTCCTGGCATGTGACAATACCACAATGGTATCTACACAAGCAGTTCTCCTTTGATGAATACCTACATAAGTTTCACATCTGGATGACTAAATTTTTCTTACTTATTAAAATAACATTAGTATAAACATTGTTAAAGATAAGTCTGATATCATCTGTAGACTGATTTTACATATAATCAGAATTATGATTTGTATTATGGCAAATATTTTACATATGTTTTGAAAGGAAAGGTATAAGGAATCAGTATATTCAGTGCAACAGCAAAACCACAAAAACTATCTTTTGACAAGCAAAATTGTTTCTTACAAATGAAATTAAGTTAAAACAGAAAATTAAAGACACATGCTCTCTCATAAAGGACAGTGTTTAAGAATGTTTTATCTCACATTTCATTTGCATATTCATCCCCTATATAAAGAATGCTTTCCCATTCATGAGAAAGTTTTGTGATCTATCAGGTGTTTTTAATTGATAGGTTTCACTAAGCTAATTCAAGGAACAACAATATCCTAGACCAACTAGCCTGGACAACTAATTGTTAGGCCAGAATAAAATTTCATGTAAGTAGCACAATTTTTGCATAGAAAATGAACACATTTTGGAATTTTTTGACAATTTTCTGAGCATCATCTACCAGGATAGTAAGTGAAAACTGAAACTATTACCCCCTGTAATGATAAGAATCAGCAAAACATACCTGGTGGAAACCTCTTCAGTGACCTGTTGACATCTAGTACTACCTGGTTGTAGTCTCTGTGTCCATGAAGAACCTCAACACCTGTTGAAATGTTTTCACAAATTCTTTAAGAAATAAAAAATAAAACCATAATTTCAACAATAACTAAGATCTATGGTAACAGACACACTGTCATTAAATTGCAAACAAAAATAAAAAAATTACTACATTCAAACTTTGAATAATATAATCGTATTTACTCTGATAATTTTGAAACCTTAATTTTGTGGTCTGCACTGTGCTATCATATTTTCCTTCAATGCTATCAGTACATACTAAAAGAGTCATCATGTGCTCAAGTGACTTGTGAAACATTAATATGTTTAAATATCTGGTTAAGCTGAAATGAATTGCACAATGGAATTTTTTGTTTTGAATCTTCCTCACATTTAATTTTAGTTTTCTCTCACTATCTACCAGCACTTATTATAATAAATACATGTTTTCTGAAATACTTTTTTTCAGATGAACAAATTAGTAATTAAATGACAAATTGTGTATTTGCATCAAGTTTAATCTGTTTTATCATTATTTCAATCTCATAATAAATTAAATTTGATTTAACCTTGAAAATATTTTACAATGCTATTTAATGTTGAGAAGATTAGAGAAACCAACCATGTCACCTGGGCAAACAAAGTTAAAGATACATTATTTTGCTTCAGTTCTGGGTCTGTCTGGCCAAATGGTGATGTTACAGATTTAAAAAAACCCACTTTTTCTCACTATTTTCGCCAAAAATTAAGGATTAGACATTCCAAAACTGGCAAGTGATACATGTATTAACAATTCACAAAAATGTCTATTATAGCATTTTAAAACTGAATTTGAACTGGAAAAATACCTTTCATGTGGATCATCATATTTTTTTAGGAAATTACTTGATAATTTTATGTTTTCAGCACATATGCTGAATAGAGACAGGTAGGCATAGCAGGATTGAGAGAAATAATAGGTACTGTAAATTATGCCAGAAAAATAATGTTTATTTGGAAGAATAATTCCATTTTGTTTGTGTTTGTCCAGCTTATGACCATTTAAGAAAAAAAAATTCTCTAATAAAGTTCAGTATCTCTATCCATTTGTAGAAAAATTTGTGTCCCTCATGAGTCATAGTAATATATTAATTATAAGAAATCTTTCTTATTATATCAATTTGGCTTTTCATCTTAGACAATCTTTCACAACTCATAAGAATGGTGATTTATACTTAGTGGCAGCAACACCTTTATAATATTATGCGCTGATTACTTATAGGAAATTATGTATGTATACTCATGTTGAACAGTGGCCTAAATTACTGAATAAAGTGGACAGCCACTAATGAAAAGTTGTAGGTGTATTTTTTTATTTTTTTCTGATAAAAAAAGTGCTCACAGCATCAAGATATGGGGGAACATGACAAAAACAATTGAGGTCCACGTTCAATGTGCAACACTCTTCTGATCCGCATTTTTTCTTCTTAATTACAACAAACTTCAACTTAGTAACCAAACCCTCTCTACTCTGAAAATTGATCTGAGATTTTCATTTAAACAGTAAATTTTGCATAAAATGAGCCCCATAAAACCAGAAGGGAATCTAGGGATGTGGCCAGCCAATGATTTTTAGCAGACAAAAATTATGAAGAGTACATATCACATATATCTATTTTTAATGCTGAATGGTTGTTATAAACGGTTACTACCTGTATGTAACAGGAAACCTCGCCCCACAATCATCAAAAGTGTCTAGCACATAAATTTAACTCAAGACTCAACACTCCAAAACTAAAAATCAAACTTGGAGAACCTAAATCTGGCTGAAACTTGGCATGTACCAGTATGTAATTTCTAACCTTTTTTAGAGTTATGCTGAAACTTGGCATGTTATGTCATTTTAACAATTCTGAGAGTGAAGGGATACAATATACAAATGTGTGATGTTTGCACACAAGTTATAATTTTGTAGTGATGCAGTTTCGTGACTATTGGGTCCGATTATATCTCATTCTAAGGTGAAAGTTGTTAACCTCACAAACTGACAACTCCTCAAAACTGAATTTTAATCTGGTCCCATGGAATATTGATCCTGACATGTTTCATAGTAAAATAAAGAACCATTTGTAGGTCTAGAGGACATTCCATTGTCCAGATGAATGAAAGATCCAGCTAATTCTTGTATAAATAACAGCTGTTTTATTTTATGTGTATCTGTTAATACCTTGAATTTTTTTTAATAACGTGTAAATTTTAATGGTCTTCTGGAACAAATTACAGCATTTAAATTCATGGATTGGAAAAGGAGGTCCACTGCATCCATTGAAGGATCATATTCTGTTGGGTCTTTGAATTCATGGATTGGAGAAACCACAAAATCCATGAAAATTGGTATCTCATAATAAGCTAATTTTTTTTGTAAATTATGATTTTCTTATAATACCTACCTGATAACATTAAGATAACTTCCATTGCTACCACTAAATCCAGCCCTCCACAAAAGAGTGAAAAACATAATTTTAAACAATTTGCTTTCTCCTGCAAATACATTACATGATCATATAACATTAAGTAATATAGATTACCCAGGAGAAGCAAGCTTGTTCTACTAATGAATGAAATTCTCATAATGCCCGTTTAGCACAACTGAAGACCTTAGTTACACACATGCAAGGAGATTGCTATGGGATCCTCAAATTAACTGGTCTCACCTTTAACGTCTTCCCAGGTAAATCCAGCAGAAGTGGTCAATACCACCTGGTTATGATTTTATGCTATTATAAGGGGTGGGGGTTTACTGTCTGTCCAGCTACCATTGGCCCAGTAATGTACATTTCTCTCCATTGTGAGGCCATGTCCTGCAGATGAAAGCTGGAGAAGTGGTCTGGGTCTGCCATCCAAGCGACTGACTTCATTATGTCTCAAATGGAGATTTTACACTTGAATGCCAGGTTCATAGAAATTGCTTTTATTTCATGAGCTCATGAGGTGTACCTGTTCCTGAGAGAGGTCACTGTATGCCAAGTTTATAACTCCCTTTAACCAAGCAGCTAACATTTGTGGTATTATGTCTTGCTTTCTGGACTTGAGAGGTAGTAAATGCTTGGTCGGGCCATTACACATCTGATAGCACATACGGGATATTGGAGCTTTGCCTCTCTCGAAATATTGATTGAGGAAACGAGGCGAATAGTTTTTGTTGATTGCCTAATGATGGAAATCTGGTTTTAGCAATGAAGCTAGGTTGTGTTATTAGGACAATTGATCCAGTGGGATGGAACCAAATATAGTTTAGGTCCATGGAGAGTGCATGTAGCTCACATACTCTGCATGCTGAGGCAAGTACTATCAGAAAGCAAGTCTTATAATGTTGCTGACTGATGGATGTAGATGACAGGGGCTTGAACTTGGAGAAGCTAAGTCATGTCAACACATGAATATTCCATTTTGGGAATAACATCAGTGAGAGTGGTCTGGAGAGAGAAAAAATGGACATCAAGTCAGAAAGGTTTTGTTGTGTCCAATAACATAACATCTTGCCTTCAAAGAGAAAGAAAAAAGAAGTTGGCCAGCTGAGGAATGGAGGCAGAGAGTACCAGTCATTACAAACTTTCCATTTCCTCTTGCATGCTGTCATAGCATAGGGCCTTCTAGCTGTTGTGATCCTTTCCATAACTAAAGTTCCGAACTCCTTTTAAACCAAGACTTCCCTGAGAAGAGCCATATATGAAAGGAGGTTTCTCTGGTCATGGATGGAACAATGGTGATCTGGGCTGCTTCAGGGTCACCATGACTTTCATGGGTATGTCTGTCACCAGGGCAATCAAATCATTGATCCAGGACTTGTCACATCATAGAGGGGCAATCAGAAGCATCTGGCAGTTCATGTCCTTCACTTTCTGAACTACTGTTGGTATCAGGACTGATGGAGGGAAGATGTGGGCACACATTTCCTCCCATCTGACTGATAATACATCAATGGCCCATGCTTCTGATTCCACCATTTCATCAAAAATATCTATCATCGGCCAGCCTAATAGGGTACAAAGTCAAATGTGGAAGATGAAGAGACCACTCTGTGTGAAGCCGTTGTCCTGTCCTTGATAATGAGTCAGCTAAAACAATGAGATGTCATGGTATGTGTCAGACTTGAATATTTATCAGGTATTGGGCACACTAGCAAAGGTAGTTCCATAACATGATACAAAGGTCTGGTGATTTTGCCCCTCCCTGTCTGTGGAGGTATGTGACCAATACCTAACTGTCTGATAGTATTAGGACAATACGTTCACACAAGCATTCTACTCAGGTGTCGGAGGCATTGAGGATAGTTTTAATTTTCAAGAGGTTAATGTGTAGAGTCATCTCTCAACACATCCACTTGCCACTGACCATCGTAAAGTCAGGTATCAAGTGTGCTCCACTACCCGGCTTTGATCTATACAAATCATGATTTCTGGTTGCGGATTTTTGAGGGTTATTCCTTAAGTGAGCCACTTTCTGTCTTAACACTGGAGAAAGAAGTTTTTGATGTTAGTCAATACTGTAATATTCTATCTAGATGGCCCATGAATAGTCACCATTTAGAAAGAAGGGTAATTTGTAATGGGTTAATGTAAAGGCGGCCAAGGGGTAACAGAACTGCACCACACTGAATAGGCCAACAAGTTGAAGAAACTCCCTTGATGAGATAAATGTTTTGATTGAAATCCTCTCCAGACATGAATGATGTTTTCAATGCATTTGGGAGTGGCAAGTGGATGTGTTGAGAGATGACTCTACACAATTAACCTCTTGGAAATGAAAGCTATCCTCAATGCCTCCAACAATTGAGTAGAATTGAGGTGTATGAGAAATTCCATACAAAGATGGATTATATGTTGAGAGGGAATAAGGTCCAAATTCTCTATGTTTATTATCCACCCTAGACTGCACATGAGGGCAAGAAAATGGTTCATATCTTGGACCAAAACTGAACTTATCCAATGTTATTTCAATGTCGTCCAGGTATGCAGCCACCACTGTGGAGGAGGTTGTCCTGAACCATGAGGTTACAGTCAAATATTTCCTCTGATAGCCCAAAGGTTTAGTTGAAGTCAAAGGAAAGAACACAGAATTGATATATTTTGCACCGATAGGTGTTGGGAAGATATTTGCATGATGTCATATGGTTTGTAATGTGAAAATATGCATTGGACAGGTCTAGACTGATCTGTAGTCATTGCATTGCTCTGAAAATTGTACAGAATTTCCACCTTGATTCTGGGGGTCAAAATGAATTGGTTGAGCTTACTCAATTTGCCACTGGATTTTTTCACCAGAAACAATCTGGAGTAGAAGTCTTGAGTGTATAGCTTTTGTTCAATCTCCACTGCCTGCTTTATGATTTATCACCTTCTGCAATATGACATCTTTATGGGAACACTCAAGGTTTCTGCCATGAAGAGGACGTCAGTGTGAAGAAGGCCTGATAAGCGAGATTTTGAGGCCCTCCTGTGCATTACCCAATTATTTGGTGGAAATAGGTCAATCCAAGCCTGAAGAAAAAGGAGTCTGGTGCTTATAGGTGGGTTGACACTGGCTGGGGGAAACTAAATCATTGATGGGTGGTGGAAGGCTTTTAGAAGGAGGTTGTTTTCAAACTCCCCTCCCTGACAGACAGTGAGAAGTAGGTTGTATGATAGACTATAATTCGCCTGGCCATAGCTATTTTGTTGTCTTTGGGAACTGTTGTTATTGTATTGCTTCTAATGACTCACCCTTCCTTAGAACAATCCCTGATGGATGTCCATCTCACAGAGCTTGCACTGACAGATGTAGTGGCAACTCTTGTGCCACCTGCTTTCTGACCTCCAGAAGAAGAGAAGGGGAAAGCTGAATGAAAGGGTGCACAAGGATGCCGCATGGTGGGACTTTAGAGAGAAAGAATGCAAGAATGCATCTCGTCTAAGTCTCTTTTGCAGGAGGACGTCTGAGCATCAGCTATGGTGTTGTGAGAAACCTATTCACAACCTTGGTGATACAGCTCACAGAATCCCAGACATGATTGCATCCAGTCTTCTCAATGTGATGAAAAATCACCACGGACAATAAGTCATGTAGAGAGGAAGTTGATACAACATTCCTCACTACCTTGGAGATGGCACTGAAGACTTGCCAATCCACCTTCTAACAGAGTGGTGTAGTCATGCCAAAAGTGGAAACACCCTTGTCAACATCAGGAATTTCCAAACAGTATGCATCCAAGTGTGACTTATACCACTGGCAAATGACTCACAGAAAAGAAGGCTTTTGCATTACTGGGCTCGCTAAATTTTTTCCTGAGAGATGCCTGGCGTTTTCTCTGACTTTTGCTGACTGAGGCAAACCATTCTGGACTGAACATACCATTCAAAGTTCTTACTAAACTGATAACAATTTTTGTAGTTTTATCTGGCCAAGGACATGCCCAAATGTTAGTAGTACTGTGTCAATAGATTATTAGGCATTCTAAGATTTTCCCATTTCGAAGATTACTTTTGCCCTCATTAAAATGTGTTCATTTTCCTTGAGCCAAATAAATCTAGGAAATTAACATTACATTTTGCGACTTGCTGCTCTGCAAAACACATAATGAGCAGAAAATTGGTACATATGGCCTGTGAAATTTTTATGATGTATTGCAAATGACATTCCTACTGAATCAATGAACAGTATTCATTTGTATGTATATATATATATATATATATATATATATATATATATATATATATATGTTTAATGGTACATCAGCATGATCCTACTTATAAGTTTAAGTATCCAAACAAAGGCATACAAAAAAAAGATAAAGGCCAGAAAATGGGTAAAATTCTTCAAATACAATGTCAAATTTGTTATTTAACTGCATTCTTAGAAAAGCTTCAGATCTTCTCAGTTGGAATATCATCACAGAACAAATACCACATCCACTATATGCCTCTTATGACCGACAGGAAGGCACATCAGCCCTATTTTGATTTAATTTAAAACACTTTTACATGTTTCTTCTGTGTTCATATTTATAAAATCAGGCCCAAGCTCCTCCTCTATGTTCCAACAGAACTAACAGAACAGTGTGTATAATCCCAATTATATTACCTTGCTATAACTGGGAATAACACACCTTGTTGTAAAACATACCTAAAAATTACCTGATTACAATAGGGCATCACACACCTTATTTTTAAACATCCCTATAAAATAACCAAGCTATAAGAGGGCATCACACACCTTGTAAAATACAATCATCTTTCTCTATAAGGTACCTCAGGTTAATACATTCCTCTTATAAAGCTGGTATGGTTACCTATTAGTAATACAATATATAATGTACCCCACTGTAAGATGATCCAACTTATAACACTACACACTTGTATGGTTCCCTTTAAAAATGTTACAGAGAGGAATTCTGTACTATAAATACTTGCATACCTGGTTTTGGTGGTATATTATCAACATCCACATCCAGTAATTTTGGCCAGATCTCCTTGCGTAGCTCATCATCAAGTAGTCCCCCTGGACTGATGGCAAACTGTTTGAGACTGGACACATCAACCGGATCCTGGTCAAGGGTTTTCTCTATCTTCTGCCACTTTTCACTTTTATTAAAACCTGAAAATGAAGATGGAAATAGTGTCAGAACTTTTCAACAACATCTTGAAGATGTGTTAACAATGAATTAACCAGTTAGTATGTCTCCTAATTATAGTGTTAACTTATATTTGAAATGTACAAACTTTAATGCATTTACACATTCAATAAATGTTTCATATTTGAGCAAAACAAATCATTGTGACAATGCAATTAAAAAAAATTATTTTTACTGAGTTTTTTTTATTACAATGTATGTGCAAAACAAAACAATATTATAAGTTCATTACTACTAAATTTAGGCCAGTGTACATCTTTGGTAGTGCAACACCACTTTATTTTCTCCACATAACACAAAGAAAACTCAACTACTTCACCTGTTTTCCAAATTCCTTGTCTCTGGTTTACATTTATTATGAAATCCTTGATCCACATTACTGGGTTTGATTATTTTCGGTAAGTTCACTTAGTTTTCCACATGTGCTTATCCCAAGTAGCTTTTCCATGATGCTTGTTCCCTGGACATGTGGCTCTGAGATTTGCATATAAGCCAACTCATGGCATTCCATAATTCCCAATTCCCATTACATTCATCAAAACAAATTTTTTTTCCATGTTATTTTCATAAAAGGTAAGGGAGTTGATAACTCATTTATATAGTAGGCATTTTTGTATGACAAAAGTAGGACTATAAAAAGTCTGAATATCACTTAGTTATTCATTTCTTGATTTAATTATCTGCAACAAAACTACACTTTGTCAAGTGGTTTTGGAATTTGACAAGTAATTTGTAAATCCACTTGTCCAAGAAAAAAGTACTTTGAAATATAAAAATTAACCCTCACTACTATATATGATGGAAGATTTTGGTGTGCTCATGAAAGGAATATAGTGAAAATCAATGCCAAGGCTAGGAAAACTTTAAAGATAAACACAGCTGTAACTTGCTGAGAATTCCCACATAAATTATGAAAATTTAATATTTTGCAACATTTCATAAAATATCTTCAAACATAAATAGCATACATTAAAGAGAACATGCATCTGAATGAAAAAAAAAACATGACTACATTTCAACTGTGATATTATTTCCACTTTGAATATAATTTAGTTTGAGAATAAAAACATTTCTAATAATGAATAATTTCTTAAATTGGCTAAATATGCTGGAATGAACACTGAAAATTTTCATAAGGGAAAGCAATTCTTTGCATTCTGGTGTAAACAGTGGGTTTTCTGATACCGTCTGGTTAAATACAATTAGGAACAATAAATTTCAAATTCTGAAGCAGAAATACACAAAGTCCAGTGCAAGTACTTAGTCAATTCACTTGGCCACAATCCAACTCATTTGTTTCTGTTGTTTTAAGCATATAACTTTCCTCTATGGTACTTTATTGAGGGAAGTGAAATGACAAATTGTAATTTTAGTTACTTTCCATGTTTGCTAGTAAATAAAAACCTATGCAAACCATCAAGGTGCAACATCCAAAGGCCAGTGATGGTTTTAATTTACAAGAAGCAGTTCTGTAATTGCATACCAAGCACTATGTAGATTTCTAAAATGTGTTTTCAAGTTATGAGGACAGGCATATAACAGTAGAAAACAAAATGGTGTGATGTTTATTATTTATGACTTACACTGACAGCCTTTCAAATCCATGTCAATATCTATGTTGAATACTTATCATGACAAGGGAAAATCTGACAAGGGTACCAACCTGAAGAAACAAATCAAAAGATAATTTTTGGACAGAAGGAAATTTTGAAAGATCAAACAATAAAAAAATTATGTCACTGTATATAGTTGTGTGAATTTAAAACAATAGAATGAAGATTCTGGGCCTTTCCAGGACTTGTTTCTCATAAAGACATAATTCTGACAATTCAATATTCAAAATAAAGAATCTCTATCTCTCTCTCACTCTGTTGTGTGTGCATCCACTGAATGAAGTTATAAATAATTGTAAACAAATTCTCTATGATCACGTCTCTGCATCTGTCAGTGATTTTCTCTTAATCTTAAATACTCATTCAGTCTTGTGATTTTTAGAGGATGCAAATTAAATTGAGACCTTACTTCCTTTCTCTACCAATTTCTTATGTTTTGATGCTTTCTTCAAATTACGGAATGGTATATTCATGTCTTACATTTATCACAACAATCAAACTTCAATCATTAAACTCTTGCTTCTTAATTTAAATGTTTTTTGACAATTTTATTTATCCATTTACCACTCCAAATCAACATCAACAATAGTGACTTATTCAAATTTGGGCCCAAATGGCCAAGTGGTCTAAAGCATTCTCCATTACAGATCACTGCCATCTCACCTCTGCATGCGTTCTCAGGTTCAACCAAAGTAGGTATGTGAGAAAGCTTGCAAGAAGCTTCCCTGTGGGTCGGTGATTCTTTCTGTGGTTTTCCCAAGCTCTTCTTCCACCAGTTATACTGGCTGTCATGTGCTGCAAAATGATGTTAAACCCCACAACAACACAACTTTTTCAAATCAAGAATTTAGTTAAAATAT
Organism: Megalonaias nervosa; assembly: GCA_016617855.1. Lineage (NCBI taxonomy): Eukaryota > Metazoa > Mollusca > Bivalvia > Unionida > Unionidae > Megalonaias > Megalonaias nervosa. The sequence continues at coordinate 25,452 of JAECUM010090613.1, read as the reverse complement.
GCAGCTATACCTCACTCATCTTGCTATTGTTTCATTTGCTGTACATCTTTAACCTCTTATTAGGAGAGGATTCAGTTAATAAATCATGACTTTGTTGAATATATCTGACAAATTAGACAAAACCTATATATGATCATTATGATATTTATCTTACTACCACATATACACACTTGATAAAACAAAAGTCATGCAACTGAATGTACTGCCCCTCCCCCACCACATACAGAATGATTTTGTTAGAGCTGCAGTGAAGAAAAATTTCTGCAGCTGCTAACATCTGAAATGGGGTTTCTTTAAAATAAAAAATTTTAGTTGTCAAAACAGAACATGTTTTTCGAGAGTAAATAATTTAGTTTACAGAAGTATTTGTCAGGATTATCAGCAAATCAACCTGATGTACATTGGGCAGTACAACCAATTATTTTACAAAATGATGCAAACTTATATGAGAGTATTTTATATATTGTAACAACAAAGTATAAAAATTATGTTCAAACGGAGTACTATGTTTCACAGAACATACACAGCTGCTGTACTATTTTTATTACTTATTTATTTTATCAAATTAAGCCTGTAGATTCAAACTATCCAATTCTAGATCATCTACGATCATTCTCATATTTTGGTGCAGCCAAGATCACTGTTTAATTTTTATCCTGGTTCCACTGATAATACAGTGTTTATATCTATGTTAGTTGTCTTGTACACTTTATATTTTCAAATTGTAAACACTAAATCTGATTATAATCAGATCACCACTGTCCTACATGAAGATCTGACAGTGACCACTTAGGGGTCATGTTCTGGTGACCTTTGAATTAGCCAACAGAAATGCAGCTTTCAGTAATCTGAAAGTGAATCAAATTGTTCTGCACACATTGATGCTCTTCATCCATACTTCTCAGTCTCTCAAATGCGAAGGTATAAGACTTCATTGTACTGGCTGATAAATTTAGCAATTATGGTGATAAAACAGGTCACCAGAACATTACCCAAAAGGGTCGCTCTCAGATCTTCAAGAAGAACAGTGGAGGTCTGATTTTAATCAGATTATAAATATCCAGACCCAATTAGTTCACTGATGCCAGACAACCCATCGAATACACTACATACAATGCAGCACTTTAACACAATTTGTACTTCTGCTTCTGTTTGTATTCTAGGATATCCCTTCAAATTAGTGTTTGAACATTGTGTAAAGGAATTAATGTACAGATTCTGTTCATATGAATATCAAAATATCCTTGGTTATAGTTTAAGTTCATATAAATAATTCTAGTTTACCAACTTTTAAATCCAAATTTTATGCTCATAATGTGATTTGATATGTGCATGAAAAATTAATTATGCTGTCAGTTACTCAGACAATATCAAAATGAGAATGGATAATTAATGATTTCACTATAATTACTTATAGGAGAATTTTTACATTTGGGCACTCTTAAGTGATCCATTATTTAGCTGAGAATAGATGATCTTCAGCTGTCATTCTGTCAGCAAGTTTGGGAACTTGTTTTGCAGTAATGACTATATTATACACTAAAATAATGTTGCATAAGCAATACTGGATGTTTCTTAAAAACAAATTTCAACATGCTCAATAAGTCTAATTTAACAGAATAGTTAATTTAAATTTCTGCAACTCATAGTGTGCATAATGGTCAAGGCAGCCCTTCACTACAATGAAATAAGACATCTTCACACAGTTAACAAATATAGCTCTTGACCTCACAAAGAACCCGTCTATAATATTGTTTACTAAAGTGTGATTAAAATATGTTCCCGTCTTGTAAATCTGGGCTGATCAAGACTGGACCCGAGTTCCAATGAGGGCAGAACCCAGTACCATTCTGCGATTTTAGAATAACTTGCCAAACAGGTACGTGGACCTTCAATTTTACTGAACTACTCTACACCATGATCTAATCTTTTTTATATAAAAAAAAAAGTTGACTCAGGTCATACTTAACGCCTTCAGTCACACATTCAATGAAGCTACAACCAGTTGATTTTTTTCTGCAACATAGGAATCTTAACCTGTTTTTCTCTTCAAACTTTGCCTACTGTTATTATTCTTATTTGCTTCGTCTTGAACAAAAGTCATCTCCGAACCTCTTAGAAATCATAGAGATTTCTTTGATGGCGGTCATATCATGACGTTTTAGTCATTTGGGGTTAACAGCTGACAAATCACCTCCTCTGTGAACATTCATTGGCAACTGACAGTGAAGATTTGCTAATGCACAAGCGTCGCTTATGGCTTCAATAAGTTGCTTCTCACCAAAATATAAAAAAAAAGAACAAAAAAAGATTAAATACAATTGTATCTGTGAATTTTACGCAATATAATTTGATTTATACGTTAAATGAAGATTCTAAACTCTTTTAGACTAACATTATTATGATCTCCTTAAGTTGTCAGTGATACAAGAGGCCATTTTCCAAAGGAGTTCCGTATACAGTGTATTGCAAAATGGCAACAAAACAAGGTACCCGGTTAAGAAGAGCGGCAAGTATGACCAGTGCACAGGACATAGTGAGTGAGGAGAAGAAAGAACGCCTCAAACAGGCCGACAAACCGTAAGTACAATTTACTGTCAGGTCCATTGATCTCCCTGTACTATACAGGGTCGCTGAAAGTTCAGCACCCTTGAAGTATTCATGGAGATACTTCCGGTTTAATTCTGTTATCCCTCGACCTTGAATAGGGGTTTAGCTGTGCGTGCACACGCACCGTGTTCGTGTAAACAGTATTGATTGAAAGGAATAAGTCACGATGTCAGCAGGCTTGTGTCCTGCGCATGCCCCTCAGTCTAGATAAATAAATAATAAACCAAACAAAAACACTGGGCAATCTTCACTCGAACACAGACAGCAAAGTGGCAAACAAGATAGCACAATTTTATTGTAATGAGCCAGCCGAATACTTTGCATTTAATTACTTGAAGCTGACACTTGAATCTTATGTAGTTTTGCATATAGTTTTAAATAAGGTATTTAATCATGCTGTCAGAAAATAGCACCATTCATGATTCAGACGACGAAACTGCATTTTTTATTGGCAGTGATTTGTTCTACCGTGAAAATCGACGTTATAGTTACAATTTGGGGAGCAATGGTAGCTTCAGAAAAAGACATGAATCATACTGTGTGGATGATAGAAGGTCAAGTAATGAGGAAAAACATTCAAAAAAACATTGTTCAGAGAGTGACAATGACAGTGCATACTGTGAAGAAATGAACCTGAAATATCAACATGTCTATGCTCATAGTGCTTCTGGTTGCAACTCAGAAAGTTGCAATGGTGATGATGCTTGTGACCACCAAAGAAATTCTAAAAAATACTCCAATTTAATCAGTTATAAAATTATGAACTTTATGCCTGCATGGATTGCATCATTTATGACGGAGCCAGAATATGTCATGAGGAAGTCAAAGTCTGCCGACCAAAGCCTGTGAGTGTTTTATCATCTTTCCTCCTTTGGAAGTAGGACATAGGTATTCCTTTTATTGCACTGACAGTTGCAGCACATGTCAGATGACATTGTAATGTAATTGTCAAGATTCATTTGTGTAATGAAATATTTTGAAAATAATGCAGCCTCCATCAGTTTTTTGTTTGTAGGCAGTGTATAAAATAGTTCTAAATCCAGCAACCGACAAGATACACCTTTATGATGCTATAGCAATGCCATAGGTTGTGGCTAATGTAAGTGAAATGCCATACAAATTGACTTAAATTTTTAGAAAATGTTCTGGTTGCAAGAATTGTCACCAGTGATCATGCTCTGGGGCAAAGTGGACAACTAAGTTGACACAGAAATATAAACCGCCTTATATTAGGAAAGTGAAAGTGGCTTTTCCTGTGATTGTTTAGATGTACACTTAATGGCAGTTTTTACATGCTCCCTTGACCCAGCTGAGTAGTTACATTGTTGTATTGCACATGTCTGGTATATATGTTTAGTTTAGTTATGCCTGCTCTGTACCAGAAATGTTGGATACAGTGGTCAGAATTCGTTGTTATATCTGTTGGCCTGCAAGTCTCATTTTCTTTAGATTAACACATGTGTATTTGTTATTTTTGTTGGCTATACATCAATCTTGGATTAGAATTGTTACATTATATACTAGCTTGAAAGTCCAACTGCAAACGACATAGACGTAGGTCTGCTGTTACATAATGCAAAGACAGATCAGGTCTGTGTTGTTTGTTCTAAAAATTACTCCTAGTAAAGTGCATACACCTAGATTTGTTGGCACACTAATTGATGGCAGACCTTGGTCGGTACAGTTTGCAGTTGGATTCACTTTATAAGCAAGTACATACAGTATTTTGGAACATTGAAGACTTAATAATTGGGTCATAAAACAAATGTTTCTGGTACAAAGATGACAGCGTTTGCTGGCTGTACATTACTTATAAAAACTTACTGATTTTTTTCAAAAAGATGAGACATATTGAGAAAGTAATAAAAATGTAAATATTTGAAAAAAACATACAAATTAATACATCTTAGTATTTTATTTTGTTAGTGTCATTATTTTTACATTGCACTGATGACATGTACATCCAGTGAACATATCTAATTTTTTTTCAGAATTCATAGGCATGCAGATTCTTTGTTCAGCACAGAGAGTGGCTTTACAAATTACAGAGGACTGCTTAACCTGTGTTTGATACTCCTGGTAAGTTTAAGATGCCATCCTAGAATCAACAGTTTTAGGTCAGTGTTGTTGCCCATTTTTGGGAATATGTTGGAATTCAAGGACCTTTGATTGTTTCATCAGGACTGTTCAAGCATCTGCTTTAATTGGTTAATAACAGTTTCAGATTTTTGGCATATATTTGAACTTTGTCACATCATTGTCTTTTGTATTCATTTTTTTCCATCACTTTTCATAAAAAAATTGTGGATATTAAATTTGGCCTGCTCATCCTTCTGTTCTTTTGCCTTACCATGCTACTATCTTTCTGTCTGCCTCACTTTCATTTCTGCACAATAACTTTCATAGATTATATTTGAGTTTTGACCAGATTTGGTATGGTATACTGGTTAATATAGGTGGCAGAATTGGATTGGTGGTCACATGACCTTAATTCAGAAGCTGTCAAGATCTCCACCTTATGGCCATATCCACAATTACTGGACATGAAAAGACAGATTTGTACCTGTTACTGACTTTAACCTCAGTGTCCATCTTACTTACCCCACCCTCAGGATCAAAATTCCTAATCACCAGTTAGCAGAGTTATATCCCCTGGATGTTGGACCCATTCATTTTCATACCTGCACAGTAACTATGAAATATTATTGGAATTGAACTAAGTTTGATATGAAGTTTAATATAAATGAAATTGAGTTTAATTTGACAGCATTAGATCTTGTCATTTAGCAGAGTTACAGCCCCTTATTGTGAGACCCTCTTTCATGTCTTCAAAATAACTATCTTCTTATTGGATTTTAGATAAATTTAGTAGGCATCTTGATATCAATGAGGCATCAGCTGTGTTTAATTGTGAATTTTCAGCACTTAAAAATAATCTTGTAGTGGAGCTATGACCCATGATTTTCAGACATGTGGGATCTCAACAGTTTCTTAGCTGTGACACTAGAGAAACAATTGCCTCTGAGGCTCGACATGGAGGTCTGATTTCTTCAGACATGTATTAAGATTTGAATCAGTAATTACTGACAGCAGTTAGCAGATGTTGGTCACATGATTTGGGAGTTGTTTTAGATTTAGATAAAATGCACTGCCAGTGCCAGCCACCCCCCCATGATCTGTTTCAGGGGGCTGCATTAAGATGTTGTACCTCAGTAGATCCTTCCCCCTCCCAGCCACAGACACAAACACCAATTAAGCCCTATGAACTGCAGTTTCTGTTTCGATTGGTGAAGGAGTTTGCAACATTACCAGCACATGCATAAATAGATGCAAGTTGTACAACAATGCTAATGCATGCATACTGAGTGGTAGTTTTACAACTTTACAAAATAGATGCATAACAGAATGAGAGTTGTGCAACATTAGGAACTCTTGCATAAATGGATCAGAGTTGTACTTGCATACATGGATGGGAGTTGCACATCATTACAAATGCACACATGCTGTGGATGGGTGTTGTGTAACACTGTCAATACATGCATACATGAATGGGAGTTGTGTAACATTACCAATGCATGCATAGATGGATGTGAGTTGTGTAAGATGACAAATACATGCACACATGGATGGGAGCTGTGTAATACTACTAGTACATGAATACAGGGTTGTGAATGGTACAACACTACCAACACATTCATACATGGATGGGGGGTTGTATAACATTACCAGTACACATGTACATGGATGGGCAGAATCACATAATTCCTGCCATTTTACTAAAAAAAAATATGAGAATACAAAAGAAAGAAATTGTGATCCAAGTTATTATCTATTAAACATATTGTTAAGGGGACAAGAAGTAATGAAAATGTGAGACATTTTATTAATATCATGTGTAGCAGTCATTAGTTAGAAGAGGCTTGATTCATGTATGTAAGTTTCCATTTAATGCCTTTGAAAGTTGAGAAGCACAACATATTATTAAGGGAAGGAAACAAAGTAATTAAAAAATGTGGGACATTTTTGGAATATCATGTGTAGTAATCAGTACAGTCAGAAAATGTTTAGTACATGTATCTAAATTTCCATTTAATGTCTTTGAAATTTGAGAATCTCACTCTTTGCTCATCTTGCTTACCATCAGCCTTGGAAGAATGTGCTGAAATCTGAACTATTTTCTATCAACCAAAAAAAAAGGAAAAATAAAGTTTGAGGAACAGTGTTGCTTGACAGAAATCTGCATTTAATATATAGGTTGTTTTCTTTTGGTTTGTTTTAATATGAAATGCAGTCTTGAAATGTACTGCATATTTTTTGTGGCTTGACAGGTGAAAGTTAACTTCCTTGTTTTTCAGTTCATGTAAATATTTTTCTAAAGGTGACTGGGGGTGAGGTTATAGTCATTGGATAAAATAAAAATTTACACCCCTTGTTGGACATGCATGTTGTCATAGTAATTGACCTTACAACAGAAGACCTATAACTCCTGCTTCATGCACATATTCTTTTTTATATTTCTTGAAAATTTATATTGGTTTTTTAAAGTGTATGAGTGCTGATGACATTGAATTTAACCAGAAATGTTGGAAAATTCAGCCATTAATTTTTGCACAGATTTGTTGTTCAGAGTTACTGGTACTGCATAATTCACTGTTAGTTGTCTAGCAACTGTGGTTAGTGCAGTAAATAAGGCTTATCAGCAATCACTGGAGACTGATAAGAAAGTTCTTATAGCAGCCTTGGTGTGCAGGTGGGTGAATTGGTGCTAAGGTCAAAGACTTCTTGTCAGCTGGGCACACAGATTCAAAAGGTTCATAACCCAGTGTAATACAACAGGTAGCACCATAACATAGAAATAGAAATAAATGAAGCCAGGTTTTATTTAGGCTTGTTGAATTGAAAGTTTTAGGTGGTTTTGTTAAGGAACAGGTGCTGTATACACTTGTTTATAGGTTGAGTCCATCTGCAAACTGCACAGACAAACTTGCCATCATATAATGCACCGGCAGACCTGGGTCTAAGCAGTTTGTTAGGAGTAATCAGTAGAATAAACTATACAGACCCTGATCAGATGGCACATTATGGTCTGAAGTGTTTGAAGTTGGATTCAACTTGCAAGGGAGTATATACATTTGGTTTTTTTCAGGGTGCTTGATCTTTGGACAAGTAGCATTTAACTGACTGAGGTCAATGCTGCAAGATGTTAGAATTATCTGTTACTTCCAATGAATGAATAATAGTAACAATAACTACAAATGTGCATGCATGAAATAATGGTGTTAAATTTGATCATTGTGTTATAAAGATAATCAGAATTGGTGCATATGCATTTTTTGCTAGATTGGAAAGCACTTTTGGTTTATAGACTGTTGATGTGTGTCCTCATGCCCATGTATCTAGTTACGGGTTGCATTTAGTTTGTTTCTCAGATGCCATTGCTAGTACAGTAGTCACTTGATTTGGCATGTAAATGTATTGTGATGAATATTAAGCCATCTGTGAAACTGGAGCACAGTGACCTGTATTTCATAGTTCATTGACACAGTTTCATTATGTTGAGGGTTTGCATTTAAGATATTTTCTCAGACTAATGCTCATGGAGACACAAGTGTTGTTATTTTGATGCATCCTGTCAAGTATTACTGCAGTAAAAATTGTATCATTGTAACCTGTATTTCACAGTGTAGTGATTTTTGTTACCATTATGATCAGGTCATTTTTTCAGATACTATTGCCCAATGGAATACATAACAATAACAGTTCAGTGATTTGTGTTTACCTTTGCTTTCTGTTTAGATGTACCAGATTATGATTATGGTTTACATTTAGGCCAGTTTCTCATTCACAGCTCATACAATCATATATATTGGAATTTATGTACCAGTGTCTGGTTGAAAGGACAAAAAATATATATGAAGATTTTCATGAATACCTTGCATGTTTAGAGGTACCAAATACAATTTGCATTGGATTTGCCACTCATTGAGAAAGGCTGCATTTATTTTTTAGCTCACCTCAAGAAAGTTGAGGAGAGCTTTTGTACTACCTACCTACCCATATATATATATATATATATATATATATATATATATATATATATATATATATATATGGACATCTCAAGCATACTTCTATTTAGGATCTATGCAGGAGTCTGAAGTGGGTTCTACAGCATCTGTCCCAGGGAAGGGGACTAAGATGGTTAACTTTGTATACATAGTTCTCCCTGAGTATAATCCTCTTCATTATAATATTATAATGAAGAGGATTATATTCAGGGAGAACTATGTATATGTACCAGACACCCTGACAAAATGAAACTATTATACTTTAATTGTTTGATCAACTGTATGACAATATAGATTAAAATAAAACATCTGAAGCTTTGTATTATATCTTTATTTCCTCTTAAAACAATATTTGACAGAAATAAATGTACACATGCCTAGAATAAATATATTCTTGGTGAGGGGTGCATCTTGATGAATACTGTATCCTTAATACAAACTAGGTCACAGTGACCCATACTAAAAACTGATCAAAATTTGATAAATTTTGTGTTTTTAATTTTTTTCTCAAACACTGTTCTTGCTAGTCATAAAATTAGATAATTGTGTATATCTCATTTACTACCACACCCATACAAGAAGGTTATTGTGACCAACGTTTCACATTTTACTGCCTTGAGTTCCGTCTTTTGCATCTTGCTCATAACTGCATAGGATTTTGCACCCTGAATACATATTGTTATACCTGGAATCATTAGACCTGGTGTGAGAATGCACCTTGATGAGCACCACATACTCATAACCAAAGTAGGTCACTATCATCCATATTTCATGCATCACTTTAATTTTGTGTTTTACCTGTTCATGACAATCATTGAAGTAGATGATTGTATGCCATGATTAGTACCACATTTGTACATAAAAGTAGGTCACTATAACCTACATTTCACAATTTACTGATTTAAGTTCATATTTGGCAATTATCTCATAACAGCATGGGCTTTTTGCATCTTATATGAATACTGTTAAATGTGGAATCTGGAAACTGGTAAGGGGATACTTCTTGATGAGTCTTATTGCCTTATTGTAGTAATACTCGTCAGTTATTATGGCACATATTCTACAGCTGTGTGCTTTACTGACTTAAATTTTGTATTTGATGTTCATTTCTCAGGCACTGTTCATAACTGAAACTTGAAATAGATGATGAGTGCATCTCTGTCAGTACCACATTCTTACAACAAAAGAAGCTCATTGTGACCTACATTTCATCTTTTACTGGCTTTATTATAAGTTTTGTATCTAAACCCATGGCCACATAAACTTTGGATGGATACTACTAATACCCTCCTAGAATCATGAAAGTTGGCGCAAGGACACTTTTTTTTAAAAGCAATGTGCCCTTATTGCAGTTACCTGCAGTTACATTGCATGCTTCATTTAAATTTTGTAGTTGCAGTTAGGTAAGAAAGAAGCCTGTAGATTTGGGTCTCAGATATCAAAGTTCATGGTCATTGTGATACAAAAACTTGGTTTTGCAGAATAACTTTTGTTCTGGAGCATATTCATTGGATGACTTGTAATTGGGGTAATAAAAAAGAATCAGGGGTCTAGAGGTCAGAGGTCATGGTCATGCTTAGTCTTATAAGAAAATAATGCTTTCTGCACATTAACATTAGTTCAAGACCACATACCTTGACCAAAGGTCTAGGCCAATGAAACCCATTGGTCAATAATTTCCAGTTAACTGTATTCTACTATTGCATCCATAGATGATTATTATGGTGTTGGCATATAATGTGCCATTAACAGTGGTTGTTGTCTTTGCTTATGGTATAATCAAATTGAATGTTGTCAGGAGCATATTATAGGAAATGCATGTATTTCCTCAACTAAGCTTTGTGTGAGAATTTAAAATCTTTTTCTTGTCCAGATTCATATTGATGAGAAGCAGGACCTATAAGTGACATTTCCAATGGCAGCAGTGTTATTTATAGCAGTTTGTTAAGGTTACAGTTCATGTTTGAGCCATGCTTTGACAGGGCTCTGCATATAGGCCCAGGCCTTTATTCTCAGATGATGATGATGATGATGATTGACAACAGGGCATAAAAAGGGTGTATATTATAGTGCTCATTAAAGTTATAAGCTTTACTCCTTTTTGTAAACTACTTTATTATTATTATTATTATTATTATTATTATTATTATTATTATTATTATCATTATTATAATCAACCCCCATTTTGTCTTGTAGATAACAAACTACAGTATATTATGCTGCATGCAAGTGGTACCTGTCCAGATACCAAATGGCTTAGGGTGCAAGGGACAGTTTTTATGCACAAATTTAATGTTACATACACCTGCCTGATATAAAAGTTCATAAAAATAAAATACATGAGTAAGGTCAAAAATGTCCATATATTTGGATAAGTATAATAAAGCAACACATAAGAATATTATTCACTTGATCTGACAAGTCTGTGGAATTTCATTGAAAAAGTTGATGCACCCCACCCCCACATTTATACATGCATTTTTCATGTCCAAAGGCTATCTTTGAGAACACGTGATGCTCACAGTGCAAAAACAAGCCCTTTCCCTGGTGATAAGTTTGAAAAAACATTATGTACTTAATAGTTTGATGCTATTCAAAAAAGTTGTCATCCAGTCAGTTTTTGAGATATTCTACATGCCTTGAACCAACGTGTCTACTGCTATAAATAGTTTGTTCTGCATCCTAGCCGACTATTGCAGTGACTACATGAGGTATACATGCCTTACATCAGTTTCAAGAACACATCAAACCAGAAAGACCAAATTCATAAATATGTTCATATCTTTAGTGGCGCTCACCAGTTATTATGAACTTTTGAGAGATTGACGTATGTAAGGTGAAGTTGTTTGCATTTGAAACATGCACAGTGGAGAGAATGTTGTTATACCTCTATGCTACTTTGATGTAATGTGGCTGATATTTCTTTGGATGTTGTACTTGTGGAAATTGTACATGATCTAAGCACGTTGCTAACTAAAATGACTGCTCCCTTGTGCTATAAAAAATCAGCCTAAATTAGTTTAAAGTGCACTATCTTTAGCAGCTATCAAAATAGGGAAAATGAATTTTGCCGAACTAGACAATACCAACTTCCGAAAGTGCAATGAATGAATTACCAAATATATAAAATGTGAAAAAAAATAGTTATCTGCTCTCCCTTTTTTTTTTACAATTGACCTCTGAAGTCCAGGAAGTGAAAATGACGAAGTGGAGCAGGCAGTTTTTTTAAAGGTGCACATCTGGAGTAAGGCCAAGCTGTATACTCTATAACCCATATTACACCCATCAATCAGACACAAAAATAAATGGAATTAAAGGTTCTTTGAACAGTACCTAACATATACAAGGTCTTTTTTAAACAGCCAGTATAACCAGTGAGGAAACCTGGGAATTGTTTTTTTTTTAAATTATAACCCTATGCAAAATGCAAAACTGTAGAGCACCACCTTAATTATTACACAATAATAGCTCAAAAAGTCACACTATACCCTTAAGTTAACAAATTTGCCAGGGGCCATAATACAAAACTGTCCCCTGCCACCTTAGGTAATGATCATTTGATTTTCAGTTGGGACTGGGATGTGGGTTTTTTGTTATTCCTGCTCACAAGTAGTGTAAAACAGTGGTTCCCAAACTTTTTCAGGCCACCGCCCCCTTGGTTATCCTCAGTGCCCCCTACCTTACCATGTAAAATGCATTATTCAGCATCAGCACCCCCCCCTTGGTAATTCCACTGCCCCCCAGGGGGTGTTACCACCCACTTTGGGAAGTACTGGTGTAAAAGATATTTTTGCTCTGATGTATAGCAGCCAAAAAAACTATTGTAGCCATTATATTCATTGAAAGAAAAATATCTTCAGGTATAAGGAAATAAAAATGGCAGCATTAAAATTCCACACCCAACCCACCAAAACTGAATGGCTTATCCCTTATCAGAGGCCACATTTGTTATTTACCTGACCAGTGAGAAGAGCAGATGTCCCAAGTTTGAAGGTTCATTCAAGATGTAAACATTTACCTTACAAGGATTCTCATGACAGTATTGTGTATCATGGTAAAGATGGCAGTTTCTATTGTATATACTCAATTATAAGACAAGTCCAACTGCATACTGCACAGACCCATAATGCACCAGCAGATCTAGGTCTATGCAGTTTGTTAGGAGTAATCAGTAGAACAAACAATATAGACCATAATCTGCTGGTGCATTATGCAGTGGCAGATCAGGATCTTTGTTGCTTACAGTTTGGCTTGCCTTATAAGCAAGTATATAAGGTACCCAGAAATGATCAGTGGATGTTTTGTTCAGGTTAACTTGTTCTACACAAAGGACAGTCAACAAAGATAGGGAATATATATGAACCCTTCCTTACCTTGAATCTATTTGTGCATCGGTTTCTTATCACGTAGATACTTAATTCCAGATATAACAGTCAAAATAGTAAATAAAATTTTCTTCTAGGTACTGATAAAGTATTTTCTACAGTAAGACTGAAATTTGGCTATCTTTGGACTCAAATTAATGAATGTTGTCAAAGAAATTCAAAATCTGATGTCAAATATGGTAGCAAGCAAGTCCTAAAAACTGAGTAATGTGAATGTAAATAATGTATATATGTCAAGGACAAGACCACCTTGTTTTCTTCATTGTATGAAAGTTCATTTCAGGACATTAACTCAAAGAATATAAAAATAGGACCTGAAATGAAAAGCAGTATTAATACACCTAGATGCTTATTCTTGTCTGTAAGGGACCAGCTATTTTCATGATTATCTTAAGGTGGAGGTGCCTGGGAATTTTGTACAAAAAATGTCTGGCCCCCAGATAACTTGATAAAATATTAATCTTTCTCTGATTTGTAGAGAAAGCAAGTATATTCTATCCTTTATATAATTTTATTTTTATCTTCAAACAAAAGAAAAACAAGTTTCTTGGTTAGAAAGAAAATCCAAGCCTTACCTGAAAGATGTAATGGTGGTTCCCCAGGTGTTTCAATGCAATATTGTTATAACACTGTTTATGGGAGCTGTGTATTGGCGCCACAGAAGGACTTGTATAAATCAAGGCATCTTACAGGCATAATGTTTAATGCAAATTGGTATTATTTATGTAAAAGCTACAAGCAGATATTAAAACTGAATTAACCCTGTTTAATAGAATATATGCCCAACCCATGTGATACGAGAGGAAGTGTTATAAAGAAGCACTGAATAGTGAGGGACCACTGAATATGTTACAGAACAATGATACAACAAAGAAATCAATAAATGTGAAGGTGCCAGATTCAGGATAAATTTTCTTTGAAACTTGCCATTTGGCAGTCTACATCCATGCAACTGCATTCACCCACTAAACTGTCATAATTGACATTTCAAGGATAGAACACAGTTATTCTGCCCCATTTTAAAGTTCATTTAAGGCCACCATATCTGGCCTTGTACTACATAAAAGATAATGTGCCACATGTACTATCATAAATGAAAATCTAACTGGTAGGAGTTCAGTTTTTGACAAGATTTACAATGATATAATATATTTATCTTGTTTTGTATATGGTGCAGCCTTGAGAGGTAACAGTTCAAATTATAGCTGAGTTTCTGTAATGTATCTGTCAACATACACCGACTTGTAATTTCCCAGCATTTTTTTTATTATGTATGTATTCTTAACTTTACCACAAATCACAATTCTTTTAGAAGCATAGATTACTGTGAATTCATGTGTAGCAGGAACTGAATCCATGATAATTGCTTTCATGGAAAACACTACCTAGATCATAAAATACTGTTTATTTTGGGCTAAGAAAGATACATTCACTGGTTCACAGTGTTGAATGATGGGTGGATAAGGACAAGTAACTGTTTTCTATATAAGCTGATAAGATGATAATCACATTGTGGGGAGCTACAAGGCTTAGTGGTTAGTGTGCTAGACTTTTAATCAGAATGGTGCAAGTTTGAATCCCACCCAAACGAGGTCATTGCTTTGGGCAAGGTATCTTAAAGATCCGCTTTTTAAGGGGGGTGGGGAGTGGGTCCTGATATTTTTGGGGGTTAACCTCATAATTTTCTGCTAATATAATGGATGTAATAGGTTATTTATTTCAAGCCCAAAAGATTAAATAACCTGTCCCTTTTTCAAATGCCTTGGCACTGTATATATTTTCATGTGTTCAATATGTTCATGTGAGATTGAACAAACTAGTTGCCATCTGTACTTACTGATAAGTCGAGTCCAGCTGCAAACTGCACAGATCTAGATCTGTCATCACATGATGTGTTGGCATATCTGGGTCTACACAGTTTTTTTATGAAGGGTAATCAGTAGAACAAACACAGACCCTAATCTACTGGCACATTATGCAGTGGCAGATCAGACTCTGTGTTGTTTGCAGTTGTAATATAACTGATTGAGGAAAATGAAAACTCGTCCAACAGATTGCTGTCTCCTATTAAAAATAATGAACTACTTAACAGAAATATAGCAGAAGGGGCCTAAATTACAATTACAATGAACAATGAAATTTACTGATACCAGCTGTTGTTTCATATTGATGCAATATTTAATTACAAACTTGCACAGATAAAGGACATGTAAATGTGTACAAATGCAGTTTCTGTACTACCAAGTCCTGTGCAGTGTCAGTGCTGTATCGGCAGAATGTTACATAATACATGTAGGAATATGGTCATGCCATTTCAAACCCTAATGGAAGGGTCTGTAGATGGTAATTTTGATGCTGTCAATGTGAGGTTAGGAGTCAAGGCTGTATAATAGTTTGTCAGGCAAGCTTTTTGATACATACCATTTGTACTCTCTTATAAGTCGAGTCCAGCTGCAAACTACCGTCACGTAATGTGCTGGCAGATCTGGATCTATTCAGTTTCTTAAGGGCCGTCAGTAGAACAAGCAGCATAGACCTGATCTGCCAGTGTTTTATGCAATAGCAGATCGGGTCTGTGTTGTTTGCAGTTGGACTCAATAAGCGAGTATACGGTAATTTTTAAATCTTGACACAACTAAATTAGACTATATCAAGGCCAATCAGGTCATGTGTCAATAAATGCACCAAATCAACAAATTTTACAATTTGTTATGTCAAGGACTCAGACTATGTAGACATATATGGTCTGATATTAGTCTCTTGCCTGAGAAGTGCCTGATTTTGGGGGTGGGGATTATTTTTATGATCAAGAATTATACAAATGACACAAAGTGCTTCAGAATCATTATAGAACAAATATTTGATAAAAAAAAATGGCCCAATTTATTAAGAATATTTCTTTTCTTTTTGTTACTTCTGACCCTATTGTGCTGAAACAGCATTGATTCAGTGTAACGGTTTAGGGAATGCCTTTGTTTAATAATATGGAGCGTAGACTTAATACAGTACATGAAAAGTTTTAAATATTTTTTAATGAACTTTATTTCATTGTCATTAGATTAGGTTTGGTTTGTTGCTTTATGGCACAGCAACAAAAGTACGTAGGTTATTTAGAATCAAGGCGATTTGAGTATACCAAAGATTTACAAAAATGGTACTAACAGCTGCCTCGCTTGGCGCTCAGCATTAAGAGGTTAGTGTTAGGACTGGTCAGCCTGGCGTCAGGATAATGTGACTGGGTGGGACATCATGCTACATGTCTGCGGTATGATGCCTCAGTGCTAGACATCACTATAAACTGCCACACTGCAGACATTGTAGCGATATGACTGAAAAATTGTTAAAGCTACGTTAAAAATCACACACACACACACACACACACACACACACACACACACACACACACACACACACACACACACACACACACACACATACACATACACACATACAATTTGAGTAAAATGCCTTGCCTATGGACATAACATCATATTTGACCCAGGCTTGTTGATTGGAAGAATTTGAATCTTCACAACTTTGGTTGTGAGGTCAGCATGCTAGCCACTGAGCCACTGTAGCTCCCAGTATCGTTAGAAAACTGTATATACCAAAATGTCAGTTTCGTGCAATACATTTTTATTTTAATAAAGGATATATAATGTTTTGTTTCCATCATCATTTTGAGAAAGACCTGTTCTGGATTTCCCTGCACCAGTAAAATTGGAAAGTTGACTATCAGACATGTTGAGGCAGGAAACTAGTTAGGTCACATTGCACTTTTGATTATACAACTGAAATAAATACCTATCTGATGCAGTCCACATCTTTGTGTAAGATAAGGAAATTTCAATTAAAATCTTTATTTATCAGGTCTAAATAAGTAATTTATAGCAGGTGCTCCCAAAGTCCAGTTTGGGCATTTTATAGTGTCAAAAATCAATTCTGGCATGTTTGGCATATAAACTGTAAATCCAGAAAGAACCATCATCTCACAGGAAGCTACTGGAAAGTTTTTACACATACCACCATTGGCTGAGATGAGACTCGAACCCACACAGACATACGTGCAATGTCAGTAATCTGTAAAGGCATGTACGTTAGACCACTGGGTCACCCAGGGCCCAACAGTGCTTAAATCTTGCCCCAATAGATATAGTATGTGCATAATTCTTGAATCTTGTGTCAAACTTTCATTTTCATCACAATATTTGTGTTAATGACTTCTTTTTATTCCAGGTGCTGTCCAATGCTAGGTTATTTCTAGAAAATATCATAAAGTAAGTGCTGTTCAATTTAGTTTAGATTTTTTTAAGCTTGCCTGGCTGAATGCTTAGTAAACTTGTGCTTTGACCTGCAGTACTTTGTGTTGTTTGTATTCTGTTTGCTATCAGTAGATTGTCACCACTCTAAAGACCATATATCTGTTGAGATAACTCGGTATGTAAGCTTGTATCATAAAGATGCTGCATGAGTTCAGTTATGCGCATCCACACCTGTTTTATTGATGATCCTGCATTTGATTGGCTGTGTCTTAAGATATTCTAAAAAACTTTACATATATGTGTATGTTTTGGACTTTTAATGTAGCTTTTTTTTTTTCAGTCATATTTCTATGATGTCTGCAGCATGGCAGTTTATAGTGATTTCTAGCACAGAGGCATCAAGCTGCAGACATGTGGTATCATATCCCACCCAGTCACATTATCCTGACACCAGGCCAACCAGACCTAACACTATCCTCTTAACACTGAGTGCTAAGCAAGTCATCTGCTAGTACTATTTCTTATTAGTCATTGGTATGATTTGTCTGGTGCCCAAACCCATGACCAGCCGCATCCATGGCGTACGCTCTAACCACTTAGGCCACCGGAGCAGTCTCTTTACAACTTTTAATATACCAGTAGGTCCATAGCATCAAGATCACAGATTGGTTCCATTTAGAGCAAGAACTACTCATATCTATAATGTGATCTGGTGTCTGATTGGTTTAGTATGTTACCTTCCTAAGTGGAGTATTTTTTCGTTGTTGGTGCCATCAAGATCTTTAACAAATTTGATTTGGGGTAACAGTTATGTATATTACTGTGGTGATCTGACACCTGATTGGTTGTATTTCTGAACACGCCAGTATGTAAACTGGTGTGCATTTTGGTAGTCTGACCAAATGAACCAAATTTGATCCAGATTTTATTACCCAGAATATGTTTCATGTGAAGAATCAAACAACAGCTTTTGTCAAACCAAACAGAAAAAAAATTGTTACAATTTTATTTCAGATTGAAACTCTTTATTTCACTTTTTGAAAAGAAAAGCTAAGTTTATTAATTTATTTGTTGCTTAAATTTCTCTTTGGCACTCACCTATCCATCTTGCCACGTTTTCACTGCTGACTGCTGGGAGTAAGAAAAAGTTACACTTTTTTCAAAACAATGATCTAACCAAAACAAAGTTGTCCAAATTGCCAACCAGAGTGGTATCGTTCAGATTTGGAATGAATTTATTTTATTTACCATATATACTCATGAATAAGCATGTTTGCGTATAAGCCGACTTCCCAAACTGAACAGGTATAAACACTAAAAAGTGCATGACCTGCGTATAAGCCGACCCATAACTCAGAATCATCACAAGATGCATGCGGTAAGTTCTAAATGCATTTATTTAGGCAAACTTTATTAACAAAAAGTACACGTATACTTATCTCAGGCTTGGCATGTATGATTATTAAAAAGAAATGGTATAAACTTGCTTGAAAAGTAATTTATTTAATTTTCTGTTTTCTTATTGTTTCTGCCTAATTTAGATTTGTGTATAATTTGATCAAACGATGACAAGAATTGAGCAGTCGCAAGTTGCTGTAACACTACTTGTCCCTTTTGACTCAATTATTGTTTGTTTATGCATTATTGCATTGGACATTTTATATCAGTGCACCAGTAATTACATTTTTATTTTGCCTTGAAATTGTAAGTACCTAACTCATTCAGATTTGATCACAGTATGACAACACAACAAAAAACAATACGGTTTGATTCAATGCTCGCAATTAGGCTACTGAATTTATTTACATAATGGCGCCACCACATGTACATTGTAGGTTTGAACACACGCTGAATGAAGTACATTTCGCTGAATGAAGTACATCCCTTGGAGTCGAATCATGGGTACCACTGCACTAAACTTTAATATCTCCAAAATACAATAATGAAGTTTCAGAATAATCATTCGAAAATTATGCTAATACCATATAAGCTGAGTTGTAGTTTGCTTTGATGTAAGCGACCTTACACAATACCTGTCAACTCTAACACCGAGAGAAAAAAAAAAATCATGAATTTTGGGCTCACTCCACACCTACCTCCCGATTTCATAATATCTCCTGATTCTTGCAGAGAACTCTCTATTATTACATTATGTCCTCGATTTTAATTTTTCCTGCATAAATAGATATATGCAATCCATGGAAGCCATGTTCTGTTGTATCACCTGTGAATATTGTCATGATGAAATAATTACTTGACTAGAAAGAATTTGCTTCTTTACTAAATAGGATGTTAAGTTTAAACATTATTCATGTAAATTTTATGATTTTTTTTTTCATCTACAACAATACAAAAATCTGAAAATAAACCAGAACAAAAAATAAACCACAACAATAAAATTGTCGGCAATTAATTTCAATCCCAATTATGATCACCATGAATGCTGTAGTTCCATTCCCACTAAAGAAACTTAAACGAGTGAGCACCTGGCATTTTTATACCGTATATATGAACTTTAATTACTATTGTTAAATTAAAAGAAGGAATGAAAATACATACCATGCAGCATATGTGTCCTCAAAAAACTAATTAAGAATACATATGTTTTATAGTAAACAATACTAAATGCCTTATAAGTTGACAATAAGGGAATAAGGTCGGATATACAATGAGGGGAAAATAGTTGCCACATGTACGGTACCGTGAGGCTGCCTATTTAGGTACCTTGGGAATCCTTTATTTGCCAATCAATTGCTGGTGCTTGCATAACACACAGTAGAGTAGAACATGGTTTCTTTGAATCATGACAGCCGGCCATTGGTTTTCACAAAATAGTTGCATCAATAAGGATTAACTTTGAATTAGTCATGCTGGCTTTCTTGCTTGTTTATTTAAGACTAACCTTTAGCTGTTGTGCAGTTTGGCCACAGCTGACCAGAATATGAAAATAGGGCATGTCCTGGGGGAAAATAAGGTGAGTCACTGGGAGAAACCGCACGTCCTTTGAGAATTTCGCCCATATTAGACCCGAAGATTGATCAATATTTAGTGGAAACAAGGCTTTAAAAATGCCACAAGAAACCTCCCGATTTTAGGTCCCAATCTCTTTATTTTTTTTATTCAGTCTCTCTACTTGGCTTCTGAAAAGTTGACAGGTATGCCTTACCCCCCCCCCCCATTTTACAAAGCTACGATAATCGTACTAATATTATGGAATGAAAGGCAATTACACATCAATGTACTGGTATAGTTGCCAGTCAAAATTCCCTCTTAACGAAAGCCAGTTTCGGGGTTTTAATGATTAACTGGCCTATATTGCTGTCGGAAACGAAAGACAAATCCACCAACTATCAACAAAGGAGATGCCGAAACATTAAACTTTAAATTGTGTGGAAAGTTCTGATGTTGTTCAGCCAGAACACAAAACTAACATAGATTGATGATGATCTTAGTTGATCTATAATGAGAATTTTAGCCTTTATTATTACCACTCTTCGTGAACATCTAAGTTATGCTGGTTATGTGCCTTGTACAATTAAACGTGCTTACCTTTCCATAAAATATTACCTCAGTTTGTAGGATCGCATATATCATTGAAAATGAGTAACTCGTGAGCACGTGATTCAACGTAAATGAAACAGCTGTTAAGGACTAGCTGAAATGTTATCTGGAAGAATGCAATTTGGTTAAAACAATGAATAAAGCAAAATCTGCATCTAATATATTTGGGAATAAATAAGGATTTAAGTGATGCTATGCACTCTTTGCACTGTGTAAATACTGTACATTATAGTTCAGCCTGGTCTCCTGGGTAAACTCAACAGGCATGTGAATTATGAAGTCTGTATTTACCTTCATTTAATTTCATGTTGGAGTAATCAGAAAATATGCACATGCAAAATAATAACAAAATCAATCATAGTACTTGATAACAGTTTAATAAGTGTCAGGTCACCGAAAATGATTTCTTTTACAGGCATATGTCTTAGGACACAGAAAAAATTATTTTTTTGTGTCCCAAGATTTACAGCCTTTACAATAGTCAACAAAAAGACTTAAAAACTGTCAAGTTTAGACATTGGTCTGCAGATAAGCCGACCACCCCCTCTTCTTCCAGGCCTTTATTTTTTCCTAAATTATTCGGCTTATATGCGAGTATGTATGGTAGAATATT
The DNA here is from genome assembly GCA_016617855.1 of Megalonaias nervosa. NCBI lineage: Eukaryota > Metazoa > Mollusca > Bivalvia > Unionida > Unionidae > Megalonaias > Megalonaias nervosa. The sequence continues at coordinate 3,953 of JAECUM010090613.1, read as the reverse complement.
TTCCTTATTGTCACTGTTTTTGAACAGTTATTGAATGGGCAAAATACTGGTGGATTAGCAGTTGTATTTCATTCCTATGCTTACATAGTGTTTTTTTTTCTTCAACTTTTTTCAAAATCCATTTGTTTTATTTGACTGAAATCTCATAGCAATTCCTGTTGTCATACATAACTGAACAATAAGTTTTAGAATTTCCGATCATTATTTAATATTTCTATTCTTTGTTATCTATATTTCGTTACTGATTTGCAATTTGTACCCTCTATCATGGTTGTACATCCACTTTTCTCAACCGCCAATTGGAAACTGATAGCAGGTACATGGTTTTGTGCCAGGGTTAGTAGAGCACATGTTGGATCTTCATTGCAGTATTTTAGGAGTTATTTCAAAGTAGAAAGTGATAGTTAACACATTTAATGACAAAACTGGTGTTATCTGTATACATATCTATATATATATATATATATATATATATATATATATATATATATATATATATATATATAGATATATAGATAGATAGATAGATATATGCAGTGAAATGTCTAATGATTTGTATGTACAAATCCATATATGTGAATACAGTAAATACTGGTAATGAAGGAAGAGAGGACAATTGGTTTAATCCAAATTTTTGGATAGGCTCTGTTTAAGTTAGACACAGAGTCTATAAAGCCTGTACTTAAGACCAGTTCATGACATGGTTGAATTGTACATAGTGCAAGTCAGTTCTAGGTTTAGGTCAGCTCCAGGTAAAGGTCAGTTCCAGGTAAAGGTAACATTTGTATATCACTGTATGATGATAATTTGGGTGTATCAGAAAATGCACTTATCCCACTGTGCAGGGAGCACTTTCTACCAATTTTGCTATACTACTATGTGGAAAAAGAATATACAAATTAGTACTAGAAATTGTTCCAAATTTCTTGTGTGACTATGTACAGGAATTAGATCAACTGCTGTGATATTTAAATAATTAAAGTATTGTTGTGGGTTAAAGTACAATAGCTGTAATAGGAATCAATGAGACTTTAATACGTAGATTTTCTTTGCATATATGTGTATACATAGACAACTGTTTGAGAATTTTCCAATACAAAATCAGTGCTTGTAAAATAAGTAACACCTTTTGGATGGTGGCAGTAGTGGTGGTAACAACAGTGTCATTCACAGTGTTAAAGTTTTTGTATACATGTTCAGATACAAGAGAGGAATACATCATTGCACAGATGAAGGTGAGACAATGGGATCAAATAAATATATAAATGTATATAAATTTACTGTATAAGAGGCATCAGTCTTATTGTATATCTCTACAGTTAGTAAACCAGCTTATGTTCTTGTCCATTGTCCATTTTCCAGCGTCCACCCATCAGTTTGCTCAGGTTTGTTATTACTACTCCTCCTAAAATTACTTGGAGGATTGCCTTGAAACACAAATTGATCCCAAGGTCTAGTTGGTCCTAACTGAAAATAATGCTGCTCAGTTCTCCATTATTGCCACCAGGAAGCCATCTTGATAATCTTGTTACCACTGCTCTCTTGAATGGATAGTTGACATGGTGTTTTCATTAAAGACTTTCATGATGTTAAGTTGGTCATAAATAAAAATGGCGCTAATGTGACATCCAATATGGCCTCCACAGCAGCTGTCTGAAAAATCATTATTGTATGGAATAGAGGGTCACATTGACATGAGGTTTTTGCTACATGATTTCTTCTGATGTCCAGTTGGCCTTAAATGAAAATGGTGCTGAACTGATATCCAATATGGCTGCCATGGCAGCACATTGGCATGGGGTTTTCACAGTTGGTCTTAAATTTTCAACTTGATCATATTTAATAAAACTTGTGCTGTTCTGATAACAGATATGGCCAGTACCTATGCCAGCCCTAAAATCTTGTATCTTCTTACTATGTCTGCTTGGCCCTAAATGAAAATGGTGCCACCTGGACATCCAATATGGCCACCACATTAGCCATCTTTAAAATCTTATTATTGATACTCAGCCTGAATGGGTGGTCATATCAACATTTTCACTCCAAAGACTTCTTATGATGTCCAATATGACCACTATGCCAGCAATCTTAAATATATTGCTGTTGCTACATGTACTTTTCCTGAGTGGAACAATGACATTGAGTTTTCACCGGAAGACATCAGACTATGTCTGGTTGGTCCTAAATGAGAAAGGTTGCACTTAGGTATGCAGTATGACTGCCACAGTAGCTATCTTGAAAATTATTGTTACTCGTCCTGAATGGAGGGTTGTATCAACATGGGGTTTTCACTAACATGTCTAGCTGGTCTAAAATGAAAATGGTGCCAATATGACATCCAATATGGACACCACAGCTGCCTTCTTAAAAATCTTGTTATTGCCACTTCTTAATGGAAAGTCAGATCAGCATGGGGATTTCATGTTAGGACTTCTTTTGGTCTCAAATATGAATTTTGCCAATCTGATATCCAATAAGGCCACCACCTTTTGAAAATCATATTGCTACTCCTTCTCATTTGAAAGTCCTGCTTTGAAAATAGTGCTGATCTCAGATGCAGCATGGGCAACATGGCAGCCATCCTGAAAAACTTCTTATTGCACTCTTCCTTGCACTCTTCCTGTATGGAAAGTCATTTGGCCATGGGGCTTTACCAGAAGACTTATCATGATATATATTTGGTCCTGAATCAATATGGTGTGGATTTGATCTGAAATATGGCTACCATGGCAGCCATTTTTAAAATCTTCCCATTGCTACCCCTCCTAAATCAAAGGTTATATTGACATGGGATTTTTACCAGAGGACTTGTATTGTCAAGTTGGTCCCGAATGAAAATGAAGTCGATCTGACATCCAGTGTGGGTGACCTCTTAAAAATCTTGTTATTGTTACGTCCCAAGAATTGATGGTCACATCAAGATAAGGTTTTCACCAAAAGACTTATGATATCTGTGGGTCCTAAATGAAAAGGGTGATATCGGTGGGTCCTAAATGAAAATGGCTCACCACAGACATCTAGAATGGCAGCCGCATTGGGCATATTGAAAATGTTGTCACAAATTCTCTTGAATGAATGATCATATTGGCATGGGTTGTTTTTTCCCAAGAAGGTCTTCTGATGGTGCCTAGTTTGTCCTCAATGAAAATGGTACTGATTGGCTGCCACCTTGAAAATCTTGTTGTTGCTTCCTCTAAAAGGATGGTCATATTGACACAGGGTTTTTACCAAAAGACTTCTAATGATGTCTTCTTACTTCTAATTAAAAATGGTGGCAAGCTGACATCCAACATATGCACCACGGCAACTAAATATGAAAATGTTACAGCTGAAAAATATAGAGATGTTTTCAACACTCAGCACGTAAAAGAAGAAATGGTCTTATCCTGAATTTCATGAAGTTCTTTTCCGCACAGTCAAACATCAGCCCCTTCAAGGGACTCTTGTTAGAATTATAGCAGCAAGATATGTACTATGTTTATTGTTTTATTTTAGTTGGAAACTTCTTAACTCTTCCCTTTTATTCTGCAGATATGGAATTCTGATAGATCCTTTAGCATATCTTCAGTTATTCCTAAGCCAGCCTGCCAGTTGGCCCAACCTGTGCTTGTTATTAGGTAAGCATTTGCAGTATGTTTGTCCCATGCCATTTTTACACTGAAACTTATTTTGTGAATTCAGTTTATTCATTGTTTTCCACATTTTGGTGGATGTTTTAGTTGTTATTAACAAGCAAATGAATTTAAAGATACAACAAAACACCCTCAAACCTCATCACAAATTTAAGGACTAAAGATACTGTTCTGTTCATGCCAAACCAAGACAGTGTTATGGGAATATAGTGTTACACATGTACATTGGTCCATACATCCATTTTTCCCTTATACCTTGGTTAAAGTTTGCATTTAGTTCATTTCAAGTACTATAATCAGGCCTGTTTTAACTTTTCAGGT
>JAECUM010090612.1:0-34359 GCA_016617855.1 Megalonaias nervosa | reverse complement strand
CAGGACTTATGTGTTTTCACAAATTTAGAACATATGTTTGGATCTTCTTCGTAAATCGTAAGTCTTGTCTCGCCTATTTACCTTTTCACCGTGTTTTCTAGGGAAATAAATTATTTTTGTTAAAATTTACAAAGCTTGTTGTCTTCACCCTTTCTTTGTGGTACTTTGAACGAGCCGATACGTAACACCTATACTTCTTCTAGACGGCCCCTCTGCGGGTCCGGGGTTGTAGAATTGGCCCGCGGTGCCTCGCTACGTGTCGTAAGAGGCGACTAAGTAGAGGCAACCTGTTTGCCGTGGGTTGCGACCCGTGTCGGAGGAGGAAAGGATCCTGGTAGTTGAGCAGAGGCTTTCCGATGCAATACACTGCTTTGGCCTCTACTTCTTCTAGACGGGTGGTCGGGATGGGCCCGGTCTCGACAAATCGGCTGGTCACGCCGAGCCCTAGGAGGTCTTTATTTCCCGCTCACGTTCTTTATCTTTCTCGCTGTATCTCTCTTGATACCACCGTTGCCCCTACATTCTATCCCTTTAACTTTCCCTTTTCCAAGTCTTAGAAGACTTCCTAGAAGGCGGTGGCTCAACGGGTCAATTGGGAGGTAATTTTACCGACTGAGTATGTCTTATGGGAATAATCAGGAGGTGAATTTACCTACTGAGTATAACATCTGTGTATCCCTGACACTTGAAAAGTGTCCCCTTGTTGGGCTCCTTGGTGGGCGGGGAGCACGGGTGCTGAATTTTAAATACACCAACATGGATATTTCCAAACAAAATCAACTCAAGCGTACCAAAACTGGATCTGACTCAGATGACGAACCACGTGGTGTGGATTCATTCCCACGCTTCATGGTTATACAGTCTAAAGATGCCACAAAACCGCTTAATGTACTCTCTCCGTTTGTGATCGAGAAAACAATTATGGGACTGATTGGAACACCAAAAGGTGTTAAAAAGTTAAAATCGGGCTGCCTACTTGTCGAGTGTGAGCGACGAGGTCAAACAGAAAACCTCAAGAAAATGACAACATTTTCGATATTGCAGTGACCTCGTTCGCCCACACAACACTCAATTCGTCCAAAGGCGTGATTCGCTGTCGTGACTTGGCTGGAGTCGGCGACACGGATATCATTGAAGGGATGAAAAACGAAGGTGTCACTGCAGTCCGTAGAATACGTATTAAACGTAACAACAACCTGCAGGACACCAACACCATTATTCTCACCTTCAACAAGCCAACAGTACCCAGAGTGGTAAAAGTTGGCTTTCTGCAAGTGAAGGTTGATGTGTACATACCAAATCCACTTCGATGTTATAAGTGTCAGAAATATGGTCATCATGAAGACCGCTGCTCAAGAAGCCAAATATGTGGCCGATGCGGAGATCACTCTCACCAGGAATCTGAGTGTAGAGCCACTCCGCATTGTGTCAACTGTGAAAAACAGCACCACGCCAATTCCAAGGATTGTGATACCTGGAAACAGGAGAAGGAAATACAGAGGGTTAAATACACATCCAACATTCCCTATCCAGAGGCCAGAAAGCTTGTACAGGCAAAAACATCTCTTCCTGGCCCATCCTTCTCCACTGTAGGGAAGAACAATCCCAAGGCAACGAAGGACGCTCAAACGCAGACAGATGCACCCGAGTCAACATCAAGCACTAACACCCCCCATTACCAAGCACAAAGAACCACGGCATCTACCCAAACAACATTCAATAATACTCAACAACAGAAATCACCAAAAGAACAAAAACAGATCACAAGGAAATAGGCAGCAAAAGGGGTCAGAAGACCCCATCAAACTCTATAACAGGTTTGGGGACATTGAGAGCATGGATGCAGAAGATACTGCTCCATGTTCTCAAAGTAGCTCCAGACCTAACAAAAAAATCATCCCCGTACTTCCTCCGTAGAAATAACCATATAGATTCTCTCCGCGAAAAGTCTAACCTAGCTCCAAAATCTCCAATCTAAACTTATAATGAAGAACACGATCATACAATGGAATTGTCGAGGACTTAAAGCCAATTACAATGATATTCTCCTGCTTTTAAACGAATATGATCCTGCAATACTATGCCTTCAGGAAACCTTTTTAAAAGATAGGGACAACATCACACTTAAAACTACTCCCTGTTTAACACCTACTTACAGAACGTTGACAGGGCCTCGGGAGGGGTTTCTATTGCTGTGAACAATAGAGCCCCACATAGCGTCATCCCTTTAAACACAAATTTGCAAGCCATTGCTGTGAGTGTCACTCTACATCGAGTGATTACATTTTGTTCTATTTATATACCACCAAACACCAACTTATTACCAAACGAACTAGACACGCTTGTTCAACAACTTCCTGCACCATTTGTTTTACTCGGTGATTTTAATGCCCATAATATTTTATGGGGATCAAATTACATAAGCGACAGGGGCAAAAGGGTCGAAGATTTTATTACTAGACACGACTTGTGTCTATTTAATACCAAATCTCCGACGTACTTGCACCCAGGAACTGGTACATACACATGTATCGACTTGACAATTTGTTCTCCTTCACTACTTTTGGATTATAATTGGAAGGTCGCTGATGACCTTCACAGCAGTGATCACTTTCCAATCTCTCTTAAGAACACCAACGTTACAATTGATGACACGATTCCACAGTGGAATTTAAAGAAAGCTGACTGGACCAAGTTTGAAACACTTTGTACAGCTAGACTTAACAGGAATACCGTCCTAAACGATATTGATCCTATTCGACAATTTACATCCGTCTTAATTGAGATTGCAGAAGAATCTATTCCTAAGTCCTCGCCGAATTGTAAAAGAACCCCAAAACCGTGGTTCACTAAAGAATGTAAAGAAGCCATTAGACAACGCCGAGAAGCACTGAAAAAATTTAATAATCGTCCAACGCCCGAAAACTTAACTCAGTACCGTATTGTTCGGGCCAAAGCTCGCCGCATAATTAAAGAAAGTAAACGAGCATCATGGAAAAAATATGTTTCAACTTTAAACTCTCGTTCCTCAGTAAAGAAAGTTTGGGACACGATCCGCAAAATAAATGGGAAGGGAAAATACAATTCATTCCGACATCTGAAGCTAAATAATAACAATTTCAATACCAAACAAGAAATAGCTAATGTACTTGCTGATTGTTTCTCCAAAAATTCCTCATCGTCTAATTATTCAGAAGCTTTCCGAAGATTGAAAGCTCAAAAAGAAAAAACACGGTTGAAATTCACATCGAATAACTCAGAGAGCTATAACCAACCGTTTTCATTGTCGGAGCTTATAGAATCTTTGAATAAGGCCCATGATACATCTGCTGGGCCTGACGATATACATTACCAGTTTTTGAAACACCTTCCAGAACCATCCTTAACAGTTCTTCTGGAAATCTTCAATGATTTATGGATTACTGGTAATGTACCAAAAATTTGGAAAGAAGCAACAGTAATACCAATTCCCAAACCAGGCAAAGATAGCGCAGATCCTAGCAACTATAGACCTATATCATTAACTAGCTGCGTTTGCAAAACAATGGAACGAATGATCAATTCTCGGCTTGTATGGTATTTGGAAACTAACAATTTAATATCTCCTTTCCAAAGTGGCTTTCGTTATGGTCGTAGTACCAATGATCATCTGGTTAGACTGGAAACATTTATTCGCGACGCTTTTATCAAGAAGGAACACTTAGTAGCGGTTTTCTTTGATCTGGAAAAGGCCTATGACACAACGTGGAAGTACGGAATACTAAATGACCTGCACGATCTGGGTCTAAAAGGCCGACTGCCCTCGTTCATATCAAACTTCCTCTCAGACAGGGAATTCAAGGTACGAGTGGGCTCTACCCTCTCTGATATGCACGATGAAGAGATTGGTGTGCCCCAGGGCAGTATTTTATCGGTGACGCTTTTCAACATAAAAATTAATAGCATCACCAAGTGTCTGACTCCCGGTGTGGATTGCTCCCTATATGTTGACGACTTTTTAATATGTTACCGATCCAAGCACATGCATACAATTGAAAGACAATTACAGCAAAATATCAACAAGATTCAAAATTGGGCCAATACTAACGGTTTCAAATTCTCGAAATCAAAAACTGTATGTATGCATTTCTGTCAGCTACGAAGACATCATGATGGACCTAAACTCACGCTGGACGGAACACCTATTCCAGTTGTTGAGGAAGCAAAATTCTTAGGTATTATCTTCGACAGAAAACTGACCTTTATTCCACACCTGAAGAATTTGAAAGCTAAATGCTTGAAGTCTCTAGACTTACTTAAAGTAATAGCGCACACTGACTGGGGTGCTGATAGGAAAGTCCTACTCAGTTTATACAGAACATTTATTCGCTCGAAACTAGACTATGGTTGCGTTGTCTATGGTTCAGCTAGGAAGTCCTATTTGCAGATGCTAGACCCAATTCATCATCAGGGAATAAGACTTGCCTTGGGAGCATTTAAGACATCCCCGTGTGAAAGCCTACTCGTTGAAGCGAACGAACCACCTTTATCACAACGTAGAGAAATGCTTTCTGCACAGTATGCTCTCAAATTAAGCTCAAACCCTCTGAACCCTGCTTTGTCGGCTGTTTTTGAACCCAAATATAAAACCTTATATGACAATAAACCAAACGTCATACCTACCTTTGGCATTAGAATATTACCATGCCTTGAGAGTAGCAAAATTGATCTTTCAAAAATTCTGAAAACGACCGTCTCCGAAACACCTCCCTGGCTACTTCAACAACCAAAGGTACTTTTCACATTACACGATGGAAAAAAATCGGAGACAAACCCTTCCATCTTCCACAACTCTTACCATGAACTAATCGCCCAATTTGAAAATTATACAAGAATATATACTGATGGATCAAAAGATCAGGAAAAGGCTGCTGCAGCCTTCGTTAGTGGAAAACACACAACAAAAGTCCGCTTGCCAAATGGTACATCCATTTTTTCAGCTGAAATCAGAGCAATAGACGTTGCATTGCAATATATTGAAAGCAAGCGTATTTTAAATAGCATCATCTTCTCCGATTCACTATCAGTACTTCAGTCACTACATAATAGAAAACTGGAGAATCCATTATTAGCTAATGTTCTCCTGAAACATACTGAGCTGAGTACCTCCCACAATATAGTATACTGTTGGTTACCCAGCCATATTGGAATTAAAGGTAATGACAAAGCAGACCGCGCTGCTAAAATGGCTCTATCACTAGAACCATCTCATTTTAATACACCGTATACGGATTTTATACGTAGTATCAAAGACTGTTTACGTCAGAAATGGCAGGCATCATGGAATGATGCCGTGAATAACAAACTTCATGCCATCAAGCCAACCCTAGGAGAATGGACTCCTTCCTACAGAGCCGTCCGTAGGGAGGAGGTAGTCGTTGCAAGAATTCGAATCGGCCATACTTATTTAACCCACTCCTATATACTAAAAGGAGAAGACCCACCAGAGTACATATCTTGCAATGAACCATTCACTGTTAAGCACTTTATGTTGGAGTGTTTCGACCTCCAACCTACGCGTAATCATTATTACAATGTGCATGACATTAGGGAACTCTTTGATACAGTTAGCATTTCTTATATTATAGACTTCCTGAAGGAAGTAAATATTTATCATAAGTTATAGCTTTTATGCTATCACCTTAAACAGTTTTATGTGCTATATATATACCGTCGTTAGATTTTAATTACCTTTCATCTGTTTTAGTTGTCATACATCATTTGCACTCCCCGTTGATCTGGAATCTTTATTTATCACCGTTACTATTTTATCGTTTTACCTTCAACTGTTTGGTTTCGTATCGCTGGTCGATACGTAATCTTTTACCACTTTTAAATAATGAAAGATATAACCTTTTGTATGGCGCTAAATAGCCTCATAGTGCTGGTGCGCCGTAAAAAATTCAATCAACCAACCAACCAACCATTCAGTTTTAGCCCGTTAGTCCCACCAGGGTGGTTAATCGTAATTGAACCAATTAATCCCGTTTACCTGCGAGTTCATAATCCATTTCTGACAAGAATACACTTTAAACTCACTGACCAGGCAGGAAACATTTTGGACACGAGGAACGAATCTCTTAATATAAACCTATATGTACGCTCATAGAACGTCTGATTATTTAATCAGGGCATAATCTGATGAGTAAATACATAATCAATTTTCTATGATTAAAGCAATTGTATATATAATAAAGCGAGATAACTCGGCTATCTCTCTGCAGTAAATTGAACGATTATTTCCCTTACTACGTTACCTGTACAAACCCAGTTGTATATACGTGTAGCGTATATTAGTCCGTCTGTCTGTTACCTTAACGAACTATAACTTTATACGTGCAAAATTATTTTATGAATTTTGAAAAACTGATGTACAATTCCACATTCTATTAGTAATACAAGTTCTGTGAGACAGCGTAAATATTATATATATACTTAAATTTAACTATATTATTGATAAGAGAACGATGGCCGAAATGGTAAGACGGTTTGACGTAGATCGAAGCTCTACAGACTCTCGCGTGTTCGAGTCTCCAAAAATGCTAAAGATATTATCTTGCATTTGCGACTGATGCTTATTTAATTGGGGGAACCCGGAGAATTTCCTCGATATCCACAACAGACAAAATACACTCTCCTATCATACACCCTTGAGGGGTGTACGTTTTACACTCCCGGGGTTTTGTATGGGGGGAGAGTGTACAAAATCTGTTGGACGTAGACAAGATTCCCCCGTCATCACCATTTGTATATATTCATAACCATACAATCATTAGGATAAGTTTATATGTAACCTCTGATCCTGCTAGGATGTCATATGACAACCTAGGGGTTCACATGGGGTTTGTGCTGTCCTTAGAATTAAATTCTTAGAGATAAGTTTATATGTAACCTCTGATCCTGCTAGGATGTCATATGACAACCTAGGGGTTCACATGGGGTTTGTGCTGTCCTTAGAATTAAATTCATAACCATATAATCATACAATCATCCTCAAAACAGTCCCCTGGCCTTCTGATCCTGCTAGGATGTCATATGGCAACCTAGAGGTTCACATGGGGTTATGGGGACTACATTTTGTTAAATAATTATTCAGATACTGATATTATTTTTTATATTAAATATATATATATATATATATATATATATATATATATATATATATATATATATATATATATATATATATATATATAATGAACCAAGAAAACATTAATGATATTATTTCTGCTATTAAAAACTAAAACATAACGGAATAAAAATATCTGATAATCTCGACCCTCAGAAAATTATGTGCGATTTTGAATTACTGCAACAAAGAAAATTTGATAATAAATATACACTATCTTCAAACTACAGATTCATAAAATTAATTTATCAATCCATGCTTGAATCACTAGCCATGGTAAACGACAATCAGATAAAGCTATTTGCACCTCTTGCACGTTCTATCGAAAATATTAAATCCGAACTGTCTCACGAGTACGAAAGAAAAAAGATTGTGGATAATCGTGTAATGCAATTAAGAAAGATTATGCTATCTGATTCTGTCAATGCTGAGAGCGATGAAGGTGAACCCATGACAGAGTCAGTGACTGTAATTATGGCTAAACAAAACCCTTGGGAAAATTAACAGAGTCGAACTATTTGTTTTTGTAAGAAGACAAAATTAGACATATTCAAATACTATCCGCTGATTATATATTTTGGAAAAGGAAGATTTTTGTATATTTTCTGCGACAAATTGTACCGATCGTGGTACTATGTCAAAATATTTGGCAGCAGAATTAATTGATTCAAAACTAATTTCTTCCCCAGTCTCTGTATTCACTGATTTAATAGCTCTCTTTCTGTATAATTTACACCTTCCTGTGTTTCCGGATTTACAATTTTGACTCTGTGTAGTAACTCGTAAATTAGAAATCGAATTATCGAGCTTATTGCCGTTGATGTGATCCACCACATACCCATCCTTGATCATTCCAAAATAACACTCGTAGGTAAATATATGAGATAAATATCCCTTTTTCTTGCCATTAGCAGTAAATCTAAGATAACCAGTATTATTAAGACTACCTACTGGTTTTTTCAATCTGCAGTTTCTAATCACGCCATCACGAGATGCTTCATAATTAGTAAGGATTGGATGTGACACAAACTCATTTGTTCCATTTATATATAATACTATTTGTTTAAATCATTATTTTTTTTTGAAAATCTAGCCAAATAATCTTCTTCGGTTTTTATAGGAGAGTCAGCGTTATTTTTTTTGTCATAATATCGTTTTAATTCTCTGTATTTTTTACCACCGCATTGCGCGCACAGTTGAGTTCTTCCTCGCACTCCAGCACTACACACAATACACGGTTTTGGTCCTAGACTTCCATTTCTGACACATTGCATATGATAACTACAATATTCATTCACGCATGATTTATTACAAGTAGAAGTATATCCAATTTTGAGCCAAGCACATTTGTTTTGTGTTTCAATCATATACAAAAGATTAATGTTCAATTAAATATATACTTGCCCTAATTATAATATGGAGGAATTATCCGTTATTGAACCTTCCCCTGCTAGATTTGACCTTGACAGACTATCAGAATATAAACTCAGTACTTCGATGCAGGATCTGGCATTAATGGTAACCGAACGTATTCGTGAAGCAAAAAAGGAATTTCGTGACGATGGTGCAGTTCATGCATGGTCCACATTCAGAGTTGGAAATGTTACTAATATGATGAATGACAAACGAGGAAAAGTAATTATTAATCACCTTGATAATCAAAAATATTTTATTTTAATAAAATTTATTGTAAATACAGAAGAAGATATTTGGATTATTCGTGATAAGCGTGATCCAGTCCGTGTGCAGCCCGGGGGTAATATTGTTCTTTTAAGTAATAAATCTAAGCCCGGAATACTTACTGGCATTGATAAACCCTATTATATACAGAGTTATCCAGCAACTGCAGTTGTATACGGAATATTTCCGCTGAATGATAAACCTAATGTTGCGGATCTGAAACCGATGAAAATATCGAGAATAAACTGCGTAGCTGAACGAGTTACAGAACATTTTACAAATGCGATACGTGGTAATGGTTTAACTGATTTAAGACGTAAAAAAATAAACACATGGGCAGAGTCCGGTTAAAGATGCTGGTGCATCTATTAAGGATGTTGCTGAACTAGAAAAGTTATTAAGATTTCCAATAACAGTAAAACACTAACCGGAGAGATATTATACGAACCAAAATATATAAAAATTGGAAACCCTATAACAATCGTTGATCATAATGCACATGCATGGACTAATGCTGTAACGATATTTCCACGAGATAGAAAAGTTAAGTTTTATGATGGTGACATCTTTGATTTTATTAAAAATATCAGCAAAAGCGACCCTGTGTCTGTTTGGTTATTTCAGAGTTCGGAATATAATCATTACGATCAGTTTGTACGGCCTAACGGTGATATTTATCGTACAGAATCTCTCCATGAAGAAATGGAACATCTTGCATTGAAATATACCTCTGATGATGTCATAGTTGGACAATTACTGAATAACTGCTTTACCGTACCATCGGTTGCTGCCCATTTCGCTCAGGAGAAAAATTCATGGAAAACGACACGATCAGAATTCCTTGAAGATGTCAAGAAAAGCTGTATAGAATATGGTCACGGTGGGTTATGGAACACCAAATACAACCATAGTGATGTTATCTCGGTTGATATGGTAGCGTGTTATCCTGGGAGTTTTCTTGGATATGGAGTATGTTCTAAGTACTTTAAGAGATTCGGACATCCTACACATGACATGACCAGGGTTGCGATAAACGGACATTTACCAGATGTTGACTTAACCGGATTTGCTCATGTAGAATTATTCGAATTTGCAGAAAATCTCCATCCGATTACTTATGCTTGGTTTGGAAGACATTTTTCAGAGCGATGTTGGGTTCCAATAGTACTATTGCGATATATGCTTGATGCTGGATTTTTAATATCGTTGAGAGTAACTGAAGCGATTATATCGTATAATTCACAGAAGCAAGTTTGGTTACCAGAACCGAACAGATTTAATATCGATGATACCAGAAAAGAATTCCCTGATATTGATGAAGATCATATTATTAAAATAAATAAATGTAGAAATGAGTACGATGAGAAATTTACAAAAGATCTCGGTAGAAAGATAATCGGTAAATTTACTCAAGGTGGTTCATACGATTATAAACGAGCGTGTACAAGATTGATTATGGACGACGCTGAACTAGATTTTATAATCGCTGATACAACTGAAAAAAATACGTTTATAAACCGATGTAATGCTTATTTATCAGATGGAACGAAACTAGGTACCATTGTGAGCTACCTTGATGGCGACTCACCACAGTTTACTCATTTAAGATCTTCGATGTTAGCTTATGTTTCGATAAACCTACTATCGATGATAAATAAATTTCCTCATCACGCTGTCAGAGTCGCTACGGATTCATTTTATGTACATAAAAAATATAAAGATTTATTAAAACTCGGTAATGGTGAATGGGGACATGGAGAATAAAACAAGAAAATATATTTAGTTATTCTGAATCTGCAGATGTTGAAATTGTGGAGACATATTACAGAAATAATAATCAAACATCAAAGTCATCTGCACCATCTGTGTACGATCCTGTATCTAGATATAAGACTGTTTATCTTAATGGGTGTGGTGGTTCAGGTAAAACAACTCGTGTAATTAATTTATTTATAAATAATAGTTCAGATATAATTGTTTTGACACCGACGCACAAACTTGCTAGAGAAATAAAGCAACGAGGAGTAAAATTGTGTACATATCACAGTTTCTTTAGATGGTGCGGAGACTTATGGACTCCATCGCGGATGGGTGAAAAATATGTACCTAAATATATTATATGGGACGAGATATGCACGGTGTCGTTAGAAACACTAAAAACATTTCTTGATTGGTTGTTATTGAAGAATACTGCTGTAATAATGTGCGGCGATCATGGTCAACCACCACCTTTTGTTGGAGAGTCTCCACATGAATGGCTAAAGAATAACGTAGATTATTATGAAGAAATAAATGATGACCATAGAGCTATCGATGAACCGCTGAAGGAATTTAAAAGATTAATCAGGCTTCAGCCAGAGAGAGTACAATGTCAGATAATGCGAGGAGTAATTCCAGAGATTTCTATGAATGAATTTTGGACTTCATGGAATCCCGCTGATTTAATAGTCGCGAGTAGAAAGATAGTTCGTGATGAACTACAGGATAAATTATTTTTGTTACATAAAGAAAAGTTTTCAGATCTACTTGTACCTTTGTGTTATCGCCCCTCAGATACTCGACGACAGAATATTGAAGTTGAAATACCAGGTGCCTTGGTTCCACCAAGGGTACAGAATCTTGTATTGAATGACATTGTTTTAGTCGATATTAATGTCGTTGAGAATGCGCTGAGTATGAATAAATCGCCGTGGACGTTAGGATACGCTATAACGATTCACTCGTCACAAGAATTAACTATAACTGATACTAAAATCTGGATTGTAGATGATCGGATCGAGTGGTCGAATTTAGTCTATCTCGCCGTATCTCGAGTCAGGAGAATATCTCAACTACATAGGGTTATTATAGATTACGCGATAACTGAGGAAATTACTAATGACGATGTTGTAATAAGAAAAAAACTATCTGGTTATAAGCAGTGTGACAAAAAAAATAATCGTGATTTTGATATTGATGTTGAATTTATTATAAAACTAAAACAACTACAGAATAATAATTGCGCAAGTTGCAACTGTAATATGTCATGGCAGTGTTTTAATCCAAGACAATTTACCGTAGACAGAATTAATAGTGATCTCGGTCACACACGTGAAAATGTAATGCTGACTTGTCTTGAGTGTAATCGACGTCGAGGCTCTGGACGTTTACAAAATTGAGCTTGGTGGTAATTGCGTATCCTCAGGAATTACTTGTAATTGTTCATGTAGAAATCCACGTTGAGGGGCTGTAGAATCTAGTCTGTATATTGGAGGTCTACCAGTGGATCTAACCACGCTAGAAATTTTATGTGTAGTCACGCTCCAGATAGGATCGGTTGCTCTTTTTTTACCTCCTTCAAGTTCGCCAGGTTCATATAAATATCTAACTGTAACATTACCTAATACTGGTTGAGAGAAAGATTCATGTCGTTGTCCGTAGCCATTGGGTATATATATTTTTTTGATCGCATTAGAAGGTTTCATGGAAGTTGCACGAGTAATTTCATTATTCAACGCAGCTATCACACTCGGTAATCTTGCAACCCATTCACGAGATCTATCCTTAAAGTCAGTAGATATTTCCTTTGCATATTGGTATCCAAATAACCGCTCAGCAAGTGTTCTATTAAATCGTTCAACGATTGCCTGATCACGATGAATTTCAGTATGTCCTCGTCTGATTTTAACGTTATGTTTCTTCATCAACGATGATACTACTCCAAGAAATTCTTTACCGGGATCAACCTGTAGTAGTTTTGGCCATCGTAGACCACCACGTTGATAAATGCGTTCGAACGCAGATGCAACTTCGGATGCTGTTTTCGTTGATAATGGCTCCGCTTCTTTATATCTACTAGCAATGTCAACGACAGTTAATGCGTATTTGTATGTGCGTGATTTTCGTCCACGTGTTTTAATGGTATCGTGTGGTAAAAACAGTATATCCGCTTGATGAACTTCATTAGGGACACTAACATCAAAATGCACGTAATGAATTCTTTTAGGTGGACTTAGGAAGATTTGCCATATTGCCTGTCGTGCTAACCATGATGCAGCGACATCATGTGAAACTTTTGCTGCTTCGGCGAGCTTACTAATCGCTGCTTTACCTCTCCAAAATCCTCTCGGGGAATAATAAACAGATTCCATTATGATAGTTATATAATTAATTACCAGCCCCTAACACTAGTTTACCTTTCATAGCAGTTTTTACTAGAAAACTAGCTAATTTTTCTCTGAGAGATTTATTAGGTATAGAATTTAACGCGTGAATCAATTTCACATCCGCGAGATGTCGGTGTTGCAAATCCTTACTTTTATACGCGACATCGTGAACGTGACACGCTTGATCGATCTTATTTACTGGATATTCTCCGGGTCTTGGTTGATCTTGATCATCGAGTCTGATATCTAGACGAGTTCCTGGGCCACAATAATTATATCCGGGTAAATGTTTCTCACCGGGATATTTAGCCCATGGAGTTCCTGGTAATTTTCCTAACGAAGCAGCGATATCACCCCCACCTGTCTTTGTTGGAATAAATTTATATTTCTTGGTGCCACATTTCACACACTTGCCTGTAAGTGCACGTCTTTTATTTTTTGTTGTTATTGTCGTTAATTCAGTAGTATCGGTAGGTGCTCTGTATCGAACACAATATAGACTCATATTATTTATTATATGGATATAATTGACTTTTCTGCGACACGAAAACAAGAGCCAGTAAAGCACCATCCAGCGTTACCAAATTCTATCAGAATGATTATAATAGGCCCGTCCGGAAGTGGGAAGACGCAATTACTGCTTAATCTGATAATGCGATGGCTGAATTGGGATAAATTATATTTAGTAGCGCCATCTGTAGATGATCAGCGATGTTACGAAGTACTTAAAGATTTTAATGAAAACGCAAAATCGTTACATAAAGACAATGTCATAGACTTCATTACTGATATTGATGAAGCACCATCCGTAGATGATCTGGATGTATTTATTAATAATTTAGTAGTGTATGATGATGTTATGCTGGACAAACAATCAAATCCAGCTAGAATATTTTCTCGAGGTAGACATAAAAATACAGACGTGATTTATGTTACACAGAGATATACACAAATTCCAAAAGTAATCAGAGACAACTGTAACATTTTAGTTGTGTTTAATGGCGTAGATAATCATACGCTGCAAAATATTTATTATACTTGGTGTTCAGGCGACATGGACATGAACAAATTTAAAAATTTCTTTTCAAAAGCACAAGCCGCTCCATTTGGTTTTGCAACGATAAATTTACATGATCCAAGGTCAAGATATCGCAACGGACTTGATACAATTTTTGGATAAAAATCATAGCAGCAGAGAGGGTGAATGACATACGTATGTGACCAGATTGTGAAAAAATCTGGTCAATTAAAGAAGTTTTCATTATTAAGGCAAAAACTTATTTTTTTCAAGGAACCCTTAATTTTCAAAAATAAGGTCTCTACAAAGTTGTAGGGTTCACCCTCTCTGCTGCTAAAGTAGATCTCTATTGCATTGTGCTGGTGACGAATTCCGCTAGATGTCACTATTTTTTAAAATTGGGAAACGTGCTTCCCACTGCACTTGTAAAGCAAATTAAATTGCCAAAAGATCTTTCAATATTCATTAACAATATGGGCAGCATGAGGCCCCTAGAAGCGTGAGGCCCTGGGCAACTGCCCAGTGTGCCGGTGCCTTAAGACGGCACGTCCATTTACTCATACATGTCTCGGCTACCAACCGCTTCAGCAAACCTAGGTCTATCAATTAAGGAGATTAAATCCTAAAGACGCGTTGGGTTCTCTGGGAGGACGAGTATATGTTCATGTAGAATGCTTGAATATTGACAGAAAACGCCTAGTGTAGTTGAAAATACAAAACAAAACCGCCACCTTTCTTTCCAACCGTGTTAATTGCTTGCAATTTTTTTTTTTTTTTTTTTTTTTTTACTGCTGATTTTTAGATAAATGTATAAGTGAGCAAATAAATAGTTTTATCCATACTTTATAATATTGCATAATTACGAGTACTTTGTGAATGATAAACCTCACTAATCACGAAGGATTTCAGCACAAATGTACGGAATTATCAAGGAAGGGTGACGGCGATAGATTTAATCAGACTTTAAAGATTTCATCGTAAAACAAAATCCTTCGAATTAACAGTTCAATTTACTGTAGGACTTGTAGGGCCTTTATTTAGCAACCCCAGTCATTTTTCTGATATTGAAATAACTGCAAACACTTGATTTTTTCATATAGATCTGTTTAACAGCATACCAAAACAGTTTCATATTCTAAAATATCTCTATTAGAAAAATGTTATGCAGCTTTTTAAGTTCCAGAAAATTTACAAATTTCTAGAATCTGTGTCTTGTATAAATGTATTCAGATTATGTAGCAGTCAAGGAACCGAAGTAAAATGTTCTTTCAATAAAAAATGTTATAACTATCTTTTTTGTTGAGATATCACTATGAAATTTGATATTCTGACTGCATTGTTCCTTCTGAATTCATTGCTGTCATTAAATTTGTTTTCCGACATCAGTATTTTTGAAAAGCATATAAACATTTCACAACTTTTATGACAGTTAACTTAATACAAATATATCACTAGGAATAGTTCATATGTGTGTAAAACAACTTCGAAAACAACAAAAATGCTATGTTTATTCATAATTGTCATTGAAACAATGTTGCAAGACTTAATTTCAAACATACTATGATGTTAAACAATGTCACTAATTCCTTGTATAGAAGAAAAATATATCAACAAATAAAGAGTAATTGCCAATAAAATGTACCGTAAGCATATATAAAACCAGCATCTATGCAGAACCATACCATCTATATTCCAGCCCCGAGTCGTAGTTTTATTAAAAGTATGCACATTTAAATTTTCCATACTGCTTTCCAATTTCAGAGAACTCTTTGATGAACCATTGTCGACCTGAATTTTTGTAATCGGAATAAACTTGTTTGTCAGAATAAACTGCTTGTCAACAATTTGTCTACTCTACAAGGCCACTGAAAGTACTCTTCCTTTCTACATGGTGACATGAACTTTACATGCTGTTTCATCATCCTTTACTTTTTCAACAATACGAGGATACCATGAGTCCTGATATGCAATTGCCACATACCCATTTTCTCTGAACATGTGGTCTAATCCTTCATAACCTATGTCCTGAGAATCGTCTGAAACTTTGCTCCGATTCTTTTTCTCCCTTTTAAGAGCAGAACCTTTCCTTTTTATGCCTTTCTTTGTGACCATTTGTTTGTGAATTTCAGACATTTCTTTCATTTGATATGTGGTCTTGTCGCATTTCCCGACCACCTTTTCTTGCCGAAAGCATGTTACTACGATTTTCAGGCTTCAGTTCACTTGGCCACTTCATTATGGGAATTCTGTTCTGTTTCAACAAATGTACAGATGTATGGTGATGCATTGATGCACTAGGTCGCCTCCTCTGACTGCTGTCCAGATCACCAAAGTGATGCTCAAATCCAAGATTATTAACATGCGCAAAATTTGTTCTGTTCTTTCGTTTCACTGATCGTTTCAGCATCGACATGGAACTTTCCACCAGCAAGAAAGTCTATCAGCTGTTTGTCGATTACTGTTACCATAGCCGAGGCAACAGTTACGATGGTCTTCAACAACAGACCTCTGGTCTCTTCTTTGATTGAAAACAGACAACTAACTTTTGATGATGGCTGACCTTTCCAATATCCAAGGGGTCGATTGGTGACCAGTGTTCATTTTGATTCAGAAGATAAGTGTTTCCATACACTGTTCTAAGAATTGTTTCATTTCCAGAATATGTTGGAAAAGGTCTAAATATGTTACTTTGCCTCTGGTGATGAAATTCCAGTATGGTCCTGTCAGCTTCATGAAAAATAGACCAAAGCACTGAAAAAATGTACAGACCACGTCAGACTTTAAATCTGTTAATACAGATTTTAGTTTCAGATTGGGATTGTCCACTCAATAACTTTTATAAAGTCCTGTCTGTGGATAAATACTTATGCTAAAGTTTCAAATACTGCATTGAACATGTCTCTGTAATTTCTCATTACGGACTTAATACCATTTGCCATGCAGTGTGCATCCCACCTGTCTCGTATTCCATTGTGATCACCAGCTGGCCCCAAACACTTCTGTTGTTATACGAACAACTCGCTCAATGACAGTTTTTTTTTTATTACTCCAACACTGGAACACTAGTAGAGCAACACGTCCAACAGGTCCCACTCAATCAACTAGTTCGGTTTCTAATTTTTTCATGCCAGGTTTGGTATAGCTATGAAAGCCAAGAAGCACATGAGCCATACAGTAGAAATGATGAACAATACCCTTGTTCCCTTCAGAGTCTTTCAGAACATAACGCCATGCATCTAACAACTTATTGGCCAATTTTTCATTGCTGGCTCTATCTCCCATTGTGCAAGATAATTTCTCTAAAGACCGGGCCACAAATGTTGCTTCATCTTCTGTTTCTTCCTTGACTAAGGTTGCATGAAGTTTACCAAGCTCATTCAGGTGGTTCTTCGTAACATTATTTATGGAAATTTCATTCTCTTTATAAGCCGTCAAACCCTAAACTGATCACGTCACCACTGTCAAGTGTTATAGAAGTGTCTACAGTTGATATAGTTGTCACACATAGTGAGTCCACATGGGACCCAAGAAGGAGAGCGGGTCAAGGTAAAAAGGTACATAATCCACTTATGTTGATACAGCATTTCAATTTTGTTTTTGTATAGTTTTTACGTAACTTTAGAGATGACATATTTGTAACCTGTAACGCCTATGGTCACAGTGAAATTGACCCAGTGGACATGAGGCATGGGGATCAAGGTGGTAAAAAGAAAGTCCAAAAGGACGGGACATCACAAAGCATGTCTTTATGTCTATCAAGTCGAAGGTCTTTGAGGGTGCTGTGGCATAGAATGATTTTATTCCTCTCGCAAATCCTTGAGAAATCTGGGCAAACGTTAAAAATAGAATGTCACGAAACTGTGTTGTTATGGGTTTTGAACTAGAACGGTTTTGAGAACAGGTTTCTTGGGAATGGTATTTAATATCAAGCCATTCTGCCAAACACTAAGTGAACGCACAGGAGACCCATTTAGGAAATTATTTCATTCAGATTGTTTTCATTTTCCACAGCAAACAGTTGCAAAAACCTGTTATTTTGCGATGGCCTGCTATTGACATTTCTCCATTTTAATATCACAGTAAGGTCATTATCGCTGGAACATTAGAATAGTTCTCCCCCTGCGGGTCCGTAGAGGCAACCTGTTTGCCGTGGGTCGCTACCCGTGTCAGAGGAGGAAAGGATCCTGGTTGTTGAGCAGAAAATTTCCTATGCAATGCACTACTTTGGCCTCTACTTCTTCTAGACAGATGGTCGGGATGCGCCCGGTCTCGACAAATCGGCTGGTCACTACGAGCCCTAGGAGGTCTTGACTTACTCGCACTTTTTCTTTATCTTTCTCGTTGTATCTCTCTTGATACCACCGTTGTCCCTACATTCTATGCCTTTAACTTTCCCTTTCCCAAGTCTTAGAAGACTTTCTACAAGGCGGTGGCTCAACGGGTCAATCGGGAGGTAATTTTAATGACTGAGTAGATCTTACGGGATGAATCAGGAGGTGATTTTACCTACTGAGTATAACATCTGTGTATCCCTGACACTTGAAAAGTGTCCCCTTGGTGGGCGGGGAGCACGGGTGCTGAATTTTTAAACATACCAACATGGAAAATTCCATAAAAAATCAACTAAAACTTACGAAAACTGGATCTGACTCAGATGACGAACCATGTTGTATGGATTCATTTCCAAGCTTCATGGTGATACAGTCTAAAGATGCCTCAAAACCGCTTACTGTACTCTCTCCGTTTGTTATTGAAAAGACAATTACAGGATTGACTGGTACACCAAAAAGTGTTGAAAGTTGAAATCGGGCTGCCTACTTGTCGAGTGTGAGCGACGAGGTCAAACAGAAAATCTCAAGAAAATAAAAACCTTCAATATTCCAGTGGCCTCGTTCGTCCACAAAACACTCAATACGTCCAAAGGCGTTATTCGCTTGCCAAATGGTACTTCAATTTTTTCAGCCGAAATCAGAGCAAAAGACCTTGCTCTGTCTTACATTGAAAACAAACTTATTTTAAACAGCATCGTCTTCTCCGACTCACTATCAGTACTTCAGTCACTACAGAATAGAAAACTGGAGAACCCATTATTAGCCAATATTCTCGTCAAAAATACTAAGCTGAGTACCTCCCACAATATAGTATACTGTTTGTTACCCAGCCATATTGGTATTAAAGGTAATGAAAAAGCAGACCGCGCTGCAAAAATGGCTCTATCACTAGAACCATCTGATTTTAAAATACCGTATATTGATTTTAAATCTTGTATCAAAGAATCTTTAGATCAGAAATGGCAGGCATCATGGAATGATGCCGTGAATAACAAACTCCATGCCATCAAGCCAACCCTAGGAGAATGGACTCATTCGTACAGAGCCGTCCGTAGGGAGGAGTTAGCCATTGCAAGAATTCGAATTGATCATACTTATTTAACCCACTCGCACATACTAAAAGGAGAAGACCCACCAGAGTGCATTTCTTGGAATGAACTATTCACCGTTTAGCACTTTATGTTGGAGTGTTTCGACCTCCAACCTACGCGTGATCAGTATTACAATGTGCATGACATTAGGGAGCTCTTTCATACAGTCAGCGTGTCTTGTATTATAGACTTCCTGAAAGAAGTAAACATTTATCATAAACTGTAGCTTTTATGCTATCACCTTGAACAGTTTTATGTGCTATATCTACCGTCCTTAAATTTTAATTACCTTTCATCTGTTTTCATACACCATTTACACTCCCCGTTGATCGGGCAGCTTTATTTATTTATCACCGTTACCATTTTGTTGTTTTACTTTCAACTGTTTGCTTTCGTATCGGTGGTCGATACGAAATCTTTTATCACTTTTAAATGATCAAAGACATAACTTTTTGTATGGCGCTAAATAGGGCTGTCAAAAACCACGGAAAACTTCACCCGGCTACCTGTTGCGCCGTTTAACGGGTAACCGGGTACTCGTTAGAACATGAAAGACATGTACAACCCCACTGTCAAATTTTCACAAACCTTGATTGTTGTAGGGTCGCAAAACGAACGAACTATTTACATCATTTTGCACGTTGTTTACCACACTATCCACTATTTCGCATTCTCTTTTTCGCATTTTACTTATTCGCGCTTTCGCATTTTCACATTCGCACTTTACCCACACCCAATGGGAGATGGCTGATAGTCTGTCGAAGGAGATAATTTGTTTTCCTGTTGTACTTCAAATTGTCTATTATAAATTGTGCTATAATATTTTGTTTGATTTGTCAATAATAATGTATTAATATTACAATGTCGTTTCACTTATTAATAAACTTCCAACAACTTCTACAGAGTGTTTTGTTATTTACTACTCACCGCGATTGGCGGTGAAAGTCAACTTCCGGTTGAGAACTTGAATACCAAAGGAGGTTTACACTTAAGTAAGTAAGCAAAACATTACAATATTAATATTTCAAACTAGAATAAAATAATGCTTTTTGAATGTTTTTATGAACTAAAAACTAAAAAATGAATGAACTAAGAACAAATTTATCAAAGCTAAATAATACTAGTCTGTCCTAGTGTACAAGTACATGATCATTGTCCCCCGCACAATTTCCAGTTTCTGCTAAAAAAAAACAACATATCGACCGTATCTGGTGACAGCGATGCACGTTTCCTGTTTGCAACGTGTCCTGCCGTCGAAAAATCACTTCCGGATGGAACTGACGTTGCAGGAATACAGAGATATTTTCGCGCAAGGGCAGCCAGCCTGGGATATCGTGATGTATTATCACGCCAATACTGAAGAGTGTCACCATTAACATGAAGTGGCGTCTCCGACAGATATGTTGCCAATTTGTCTACCGATGCATTGTTGTCGTCTGCGGAACACAGAGAAGCTAGATAATCAAAAATGGTATTTTCGGCGACATTTTTGCATTCTCGGTCTCTTCGGTTCCGGTTCATCTGTTTTGTCAGTGATTATGGCAACAGTGGTTAGCGGCAGAGGTGGTGGATCCGTGATTACTACTGCCATCAACTCCAGTCTAACAACAGCGTACGTCTCCTGTCGTGGTGCTTCCTCAAAAAATTTCTGAAGTTTATAACGCGGATCGACGACTGCAGCCTTAGCTGCATTGAGCACGCTGTATCCGGTAGGATAATAGCGGGTTTGAAGTTCATTGGTGATGGCTTTCCGACATTCTTTAATTGCCGGATCATCATCTGGTTTCGAATCAGGAATGTTTTTCATTATTAGATACAAGTGCGCATACACAGACGAGATGGACGGGTACTTTTATCCAGATGACATGACGGTAACTTGCTTGAAAGGCTTTAGTATAGGTATGAGAGCTTCAGCCAATGACCCGTTTTCGTCCGTCATTTCAAAAGTAGAAGCGATGCTGCGGACTGTTACCTGTGGGTCAGACAGAACTGCACCGATCGCCCACCGTAATTTCACGAGGCGTTCCGACATATCCAGAGTCGAATTCCACCTTGTGGAACAATCTGTGATAACTTCCGAAACTGCAGCGGTGTCAATATTTTGTAGTGCTTTCTGTTTTTCACGCAAAGCCTGAGCTGCAACTGTACTGCGTTTACAATGTGCAGCTATTCTCCTGGCAGCACCTCCCCCTGCGGGTCCGGGTTGTAGAATTGGCCCGCCGTGCCTCGCTACGTGTCGTAAGAGGCGACTAAGTAGAGGCAACCTGTTTGCCGTGGGTTGCGACCCGTGTCGGAGGAGGAAAGGATCCTGGTAGTTGAGCAGAGGCTTTCCGATGCAATACACTACTTTGGCCTCTACTTCTTCTAGACGGGTGGTCGGGATGGGCCTGGTCTCGACAAATCGGCTGGTCACGCCGAGCCCTAGGAGGTCTTTATTTCTCGCTCACTTTCTTTATCTTTCTCGTTGTATCTCTCTTGATACCACCGTTGCCCCTACATTCTATCCCTTTAACTTTCCCTTTTCCAAGTCTTCGAAGACTTCCTAGAAGGCGGTGGCCCAACGGGTCAATTGGGAGGTAATTTTACCGACTGAGTATGTCTTATGGGATGAATCAGGAGGTGAATTTACCTACTGAGTATAACATCTGTGTATCCCTGACACTTGAAAAGTGTCCCCTTGTTGGGCTCCTTGGTGGGCGGGGAGCACGGGTGCTGAATTTTAAATCCACCAACATGGATATTTCCAAAAAAAATCAACTCAAGCGTACCAAAACTGGATCTGACTCAGATGACGAACCATGTGGTGTGGATTCATTTCCACGCTTCATGGTTATACAGTCTAAAGATGCCACAAAACCGCTTAATGTACTCTCTCCGTTTGTGATCGAGAAAACAATTATGGGACTGATTGGAACACCAAAAGGTGTTAAAAAGTTAAAATCGGGCTGCCTACTTGTCGAGTGTGAGCGACGAGGTCAAACAGAAAACCTCAAGAAAATGACAACATTTTTCGATATTCCAGTGACCTCGTTCGCCCACACAACACTCAATTCGTCCAAAGGCGTGATTCGCTGTCGTGACTTGGCTGGAGTCAGCGACACGGATATCATTGAAGGGATGAAAAACGAAGGTGTCACTGCAGTCCGTAGAATACGTATTAAACGTAACAACAACCTGCAGGACACCAACACCATTATACTCACCTTCAACAAGCCAACAGTACCCAGAGTGGTCAAAGCTGGCTTTCTGCAAGTGAAGGTTGATGTGTACATACCAAATCCACTTCGATGTTATAAGTGTCAGAAATATGGTCATCATGAAGACCGCTGCTCAAGAAGCCAAATATGTGGCCGATGCGGAGATCACTCTCACCAGGAATCTGAGTGTAGAGCCACTCCGCATTGTGTCAACTGTGGAAAGGAGCACCACGCCAATTCCAAGGATTGTGATACCTGGAAACAGGAGAAGGAAATACAGAGGGTTAAATATACATCCAACATTCCCTATCCAGAGGCCAGAAAGCTTGTACAGGCAAAAACATCTCTTCCTGGCCCATCCTTCTCCACTGTAGTGAAGAACAATCCCAAGGCAACGAAGGACGCTCAAACGCAGACAGATGCACCCGAGTCAACATCAAGCACTAACACCCCCCATTACCAAGCACAAAGAACCACGGCATCTACCCAAACAACATTCAATAATACTCAACAACAGAAATCACCAAAGAACAAAAACAGATCACAAGGAAATAGGCAGCAAAAGGGGTCAGAAGACCCCATCAAACTCTATAAAAGGTTTGGGGACATTGAGAGCATGGATGCAGAAGATACTGCTCCATGTTCTCAAAGTAGCTCCAGACCTAACAAAAATCATCCCCGTACTTCCTCCGTAGAAATAACCATATAGATTCTCTCCGCGATAAGTCTAACCTAGCTCCAAAATCTCCAATCTAAACTTATAATGAAGAACACGATCATACAATGGAATTGTCGAGGACTTAAAGCCAATTACAATGATATTCTCCTGCTTTTAAACGACTATGATCCTGCAATACTATGCCTTCAGGAAACCTTTTTAAAAGATAGGGACAACATCACACTTAAAAACTACTCCCTGTTTAACACCTACTTACAGAACGTTGACAGGGCCTCGGGAGGGGTTTCTATTGCTGTGAACAATAGAGCCCCACATAGCGTCATCCCTTTAAACACAAATTTGCAAGCCATTGCTGTGAGTGTCACTCTACATCGAGTGATTACATTTTGTTCTATTTATATACCACCAAACACCAACTTATTACCAAACGAACTAGACACGCTTGTTCAACAACTTCCTGCACCATTTGTTTTACTCGGTGATTTTAATGCCCATAATATTTTATGGGGATCAAATTACATAAGCGACAGGGGCAAAAGGGTCGAAGATTTTATTACTAGACACGACTTGTGTCTATTTAATACCAAATCTCCGACGTACTTGCACCCAGGAACTGGTACATACACATGTATCGACTTGACAATTTGTTCTCCTTCACTACTTTTGGATTATAATTGGAAGGTCGCTGATGACCTTCACAGCAGTGATCACTTTCCAATCTCTCTTAAGAACACCAACGTTACAATTGATGACACGATTCCACAGTGGGATTTAAAGAAAGCTGACTGGACCAAGTTTGAAACACTTTGTACAGCTAGACTTAACAGGAATACCGTCCTAAACGATATTGATCCTATTCGACAATTTACATCCGTCTTAATTGAGATTGCAGAAGAATCTATTCCTAAGTCCTCGTCCCCCTGCGGGTCCGGGGTTGTAGAATTGGCCCGCCGTGCCTCGCTACGTGTCGTAAGAGGCGACTAAGTAGAGGCAACCTGTTTGCCGTGGGTTGCGACCCGTGTCGGAGGAGGAAAGGATCCTGGTAGTTGAGCAGAGGCTTTCCGATGCAATACACTACTTTGGCCTCTACTTCTTCTAGACGGGTGGTCGGGATGGGCCCGGTCTCGACAAATCGGCTGGTCACGCCGTGCCCTAGGAGGTCTTTATTTCTCGCTCACTTTCTTTATCTTTCTCGTTGTATCTCTCTTGATACCACCGTTGCCCCTACATTCTATCCCTTTAACTTTCCCTTTTCCAAGTCTTAGAAGACTTCCTAGAAGGCGGTGGCTCAACGGGTCAATTGTGAGGTAATTTTACCGACTGAGTATGTCTTATGGGATGAATCAGGAGGTGAATTTACCTACTGAGTATAACATCTGTGTATCCCTGACACTTGAAAAGTGTCCCCTTGTTGGGCTCCTTGGTGGCGGGGAGCACGGGTGTCACCAACATGGATATTTCCAAAACAAAATCAACTCAAGCGTACCAAAACTGGATCTGACTCAGATGACGAACCATGTGGTGTGGATTCATTTCCACGCTTCATGGTTATACAGTCTAAAGATGCCACAAAACCGCTTAATGTACTCTCTCCGTTTGTGATCGAGAAAACACTTATGGGACTGATTGGAACACCAAAAGGTGTTAAAAAGTTAAAATCGGGCTGCCTACTTGTCGAGTGTGAGCGACGAGGTCAAACAGAAAACCTCAAGGAAATGACAACATTTTTCGATATTCCAGTGACCTCGTTCGCCCACACAACACTCAACTCGTCCAAAGGCGTGATTCGCTGTCGTGACTTGGCTGGAGTCAGCGACACGGATATCATTGAAGGGATGAAAAACGAAGGTGTCACTGCAGTCCGTAGAATACGTATTAAACGTAACAACAACCTGCAGGATACCAACACCATTATACTCACCTTCAACAAGCCAACAGTACCCAGAGTGGTCAAAGTTGGCTTTCTGCAAGTGAAGGTTGATGTGTACATACCAAATCCACTTCAATGTTATAAGTGTCAGAAATATGGTCATCTTGAAGACCGCTGCTCAAGAAGCCAAATATGTGGCCGATGCGGAGATCACTCTCACCAGGAATCTGAGTGTAGAGCCAGTCCTCATTGTGTCAACTGTGGAAAGGAGCACCACGCCAGTTCCAAGGATTGTGATACCTGGAAACAGGAGAAGGAAATACAGAGGGTTAAATACACATCCAACATTCCCTATCCAGAGGCCAGAAAGCTTGTACAGGCAAAAACATCTCTTCCTGGCCCATCCTTCTCCACTGTAGTGAAGAACAATCCCAAGGCAACGAAGGACGCTCAAACGCAGACAGATGCCCCCGAGTCAACATCAAGCACTAACACCCCCCATTACCAAGCACAAAGAACCACAGCATCTACCCAAACAACATTCAATAATACTCAACAACAGAAATCACCAAAGAACAAAAATAGATCACAAGGAAATAGGCAGCAAAAGGGGTCAGAAGACCCCATCAAACTCTATAACAGGTTTGGGGACATTGAGAGCATGGATGCAGAAGATACTGCTCCATGTTCTCAAAGTAGCTCCAGACCTAACAAAAAAATCATCCCCGTACTTCCTCCGTAGAAATAACCATATAGATTCTCTCCGTAAAAAGTCTAACCTAGCTCCAAAATCTCCAATCTAAACTTATAATGAAGAACACGATCATACAATGGAATTGTCGAGGACTTAAAGCCAATTACAATGATATTCTCCTGCTTTTGAACGAATATGATCCTGCAATACTATGCCTTCAGGAAACCTTTTTTAAAAGATACTTACAACATCACACTTAAAAACTACTCCCTGTTTAACACCTACTTACAGAACGTTGACAGGGCCTCGGGAGGGGTTTCTATTGCTGTGAACAATAGAGCCCCACATAGCGTCATCCCTTTAAACACAAATTTGCAAACCATTGCTGTGAGTGTCACTCTACATCGAGTGATTACATTTTGTTCTATTTATATACCACCAAACACCAACTTATTACCAAACGAATTAGACACGCTTGTTCAACAACTTCCTGCACCATTTGTTTTACTCGGTGATTTTAATGCCCATAATATTCTATGGGGATCAAATTAGATAAGCGACAGGGGCAAAAAGGTTGAAGATTTTATTGCTAGACACGACTTGTGTCTATTTAATACCAAATCTCCGACGTACTTGCACCCAGGAACTGGTACATACACTTGTATCGACTTGACAATTTGTTCTCCTTCACTACTTTTGGATTATAATTGGAAGGTCGCTGATGACCTTCACAGCAGTGATCACTTCCCAATCTCTCTTAAGAACACCAACGTTACAATTGATGACACGATTCCACAGTGGAATTTAAAGAAAGCTGACTGGGGCAAGTTTGAAACACTTTGTACAGCTAGAATTAACAGGAATACCGTCCTAAACGATATTGATCCTATTCGACAATTTGCATCCGTCTTAATTGAGATTGCAGAAGAATCCATTCCTAAGTCCTCGCCGAATTGTAAAAGAACCCAAAAACCGTGGTTCACTAAAGAATGTAAAGAAGCCATTAGACAACGCCGAGAAGCACTGAAAAAATTTAATAATCGCCCAACGCCCGAAAACTTAATTCAATACCGTATTGTTCGGGCCAAAGCTCGCCGCATAATTAAAGAAAGTAAACGAGCATCATGGAAAAAATATGTTTCAACTTTAAACTCTCGTTTCTCAATAAAGAAAGTTTGGGACACGATCCGCAAAATAAATGGAAAGGGAAAATACAATTCATTCCGACATCTGAAGCTAAATAATAACAATTTCAATACCAAACAAGAAATAGCTAATGTACTTGCTGATTGTTTCTCCAAAAATTCATCATCGTCTAATTATTCAGAAGCTTTCCGAAGACTAAAAGCTCAAAAAGAAAAAACACGGTTGAAATTCACATCGAATAACTCAGAAAGTTATAACCAACCGTTTTCATTGTCGGAGCTTATGGAATCTTTGAATAAGGCCCATGATACATCCGCTGGGCCTGACGATATACATTACCAGTTTTTGAAACACCTTCCAGAACCATCATTAACAGTTCTTCTGGAAATCTTCAATGATTTATGGATTACTGTAATGTACCAAAAATTTGGAAAGAAGCAACAGTAATACCAATTCCCAAACCAGGCAAAGATAGCGCAGATCCTACCAACTATAGACCTATATCATTAACTAGCTGCGTATGCAAAACAATGGAGCGAATGATCAATTCTCGGCTTGTATGGTATTTGGAAAGCAACAATTTAATATCTCCTTTCCAAAGTGGCTTTCGTTATGGTCGTTGTACCAATGATCATCTGGTTAGACTGGAAACATTTATTCGCGACGCTTTCATCAAGAAAGAACACTTAGTAGCGGTTTTCTTTGATTTGGAAAAGGCCTATGACACAACATGGAAGTACGGAATACTAAATGACCTACACGATCTGGGTCTAAAAGGCCGACTGCCCTCGTTCATATCAAACTTCCTCTCAGACAGGGAATTCAAGGTACGAGTGGGTTCCACCCTCTCTGATATGCACGATCAAGAGATGGGTGTGCCCCAGGGCAGTATTTTATCCGTGACGCTTTTCAACATAAAAATTAATAGCATCACCAAGTGTCTGACTCCCGGTGTGGATTGCTCTCTATATGTTGATGACTTTTTAATATGTTACCGATCCAAGCACATGCATACAATTGAAAGACAATCACAGCAAAATATCAACAAGATTCAAAATTGGGCCAATACTAACGGTTTCAAATTCTCGAAATCAAAAACTGTATGTATGCATTTCTGTCAGTTACGAAGACATCACGATGAACCTAAACACACGCTGAACGGAACACCTATTCCAGTTGTTGCGGAAGCAAAATTTTTAGGTATTGTCTTCGACAGAAAACTGACTTTTATTCCACACCTGAAGAATTTGAAAGCTAAATGCTTGAAATCTCTAGATTTACTTAAAGTAGTAGCGCACACTGACTGGGGTGCTGATAGGAAAGTCATACTCAGTTTATACAGAACATTTATTCGTTCGAAACTAGACTATGGTTGCGTTGTCTATGGTTCAGCCAGGAAGTCCTATTTGAAGATGCTAGACCCAATTCATCATCAGGGAATAAGACTTGCTCTGGGAGCATTTAAGAAATCCCCGTGTGAACGCCTACTCGTTGAAGCGAACGAGCCACCTTTATCACAACGTAGAGAAATGCTTTCCGCACAGTATGCTCTCAAATTAAGCTCAAACCCTCTGAACCCTGCTTTTTCGGCTGTTTTTGAACCCAAATATAAAACCTTATATGACAATAAACCAAACGCCACACCTACCTTTGGCATTAGAATATTACCATGCCTTGACAGTACCAAAATTGAACTTTCAAAAATTCTGAAAACGACCGTCTCCGAAACACCTCCCTGGCTACTTCAACAACCAAAGGTACTTTTCACATTACACGATGGAAAAAAATCGGAGACAAACCCTTCCATCTTCCACAACTCTTACCATGAACTAATCGCCCCATTTGAAAATTATACAAGAATATATACTGATGGATCAAAAGATCAGGAAAAGACTGCTGCAGCCTTCGTTAGTGGAAAACACACAACAAAAGTTCGCTTGCCAAATGGTACATC
Organism: Megalonaias nervosa; assembly: GCA_016617855.1. Taxonomy (NCBI): domain Eukaryota; kingdom Metazoa; phylum Mollusca; class Bivalvia; order Unionida; family Unionidae; genus Megalonaias; species Megalonaias nervosa. The sequence goes on along the minus strand of JAECUM010090612.1, from coordinate 5,386 downwards.
AATTTTTCAGCCGAAATCAGAGCAATAGACCTTGCATTGCAATATATTGAAAGCAAGCGTATTTTAAATAGCATCATCTTCTCCGATTCACTATCAGTACTTCAGTCACTACATAATAGAAAACTGGAGAATCCATTATTAGCTAATGTTCTCCTTTAACATACTGAGCTGAGTACCTCCCACAATATAGTATACTGTTGGTTAACCAGCCATATTGGAATTAAAGGTAATGACAAAGCAGACTGCGCTGCTAAAATGACCCTATCACTAGAACCATCTGATTTTAGTACACCGTATACTGATTTTAAACGTAATATCAAAGACTGTTTACATCAGAAATGGCAGGCATCATGGAATGATGCCGTGAATAACAAACTTCATGCCATCAAGCCAACCCTAGGAGAATGGACTCCTTCCTACAGAGCCGTCCGTAGGGAGGAGGTAGCCATTGCAAGAATTCGAATTGGTCATACTTATTTAACCCACTCCTACATACTAAAAGGAGAAGACCCACCAGAGTGCGTAGCTTGCAATGAACCATTCACCGTTAAGCACTTTATGTTGGAGTGTTTCGACCTCCAACCTACGCGTAATCATTATTACAATGTGCATGACATTAGGGAGCACTTTGATACAGTTAGCGTTTCTGATATTATAGACTTCCTGAAGGAAGTAAATATTTATCATAAGCTATAGCTTGTATGCTATCACCTTGAACAGTTTTATGTGCTATATATACCGTCGGTAGATTTTAATTGCCTTTCATCTGTTTTCGTTGTCATGCGTCATTTGCACTCCCCGTTGATCGGGAAACTTTCAGTTAGCCGACCCACCCATAAACACGATCATGGTGTATCATGGGCCTTATTCAAAGATTCCATTAGCTCTGACAATGAAAACGGTTGGTTATAACTTTCTGAGTTATTCGATGTTAATTTCAACCGTGTTTTTTCTTTTTGAGCTTTTAGTCTTCGGAAAGCTTCTGAATAATTAGACGATGAGGAATTTTTGGAGAAACAATCAGCAAGTACATTAGCTATTTCATGCTTGGTATTGAAATTGTTGTTATTTATCTTCACATGTCGGAATGAATTGTGTTTTCCCTTTCCATTTATTTTGCGGATCGTATCCCAAAGCAAAGAGCTATTTGAGATTACTAAGAAGCTTATGTCAAAGAACAAATGTACACCACTTCCAACTACCTTCCCTTTAGTCGACCTTCCGGACATGTTTGCATCATTTTTCAAAACTGCCATTGTAAAGCCTCTGCTGAAGAAACCAACACTCGACCATAACGATTTAAAGAACTACCGCCCAGTTTCTAATCTCCCATTCATGTCAAAAATCTTAGAAACGTTGTTCTATCCCAACTTGTATCTCATCTGAATTCAAACAGTCTTTTTAGCAATGTACAGTCTACATATCCCCCTTGACACAGTACTGAAACTACTCTTCTGAAAGTAGTTAATGACCTTGTCTCTGCTTTGGATAGCGGAAAGATTTCAGTCCTCGTTCTCCTTTACTTGTCTGCAGCATTTGACACAATAGACCATAATTTATTACTTCACCGTCTCCAGCATGTAGTTGGCATTCATGATACAGCCTTACTATAGTTCAAGTCCTACTTGGTCAACAGGACACAAATTGTGTTCGCAAATGGAAAACACTTCAACCCAGTTGATTTATGTTGTGTTGTTCCACAGGTTTCTGTTCTTAATCCTGTTCTCTTCATTCTATACACTCAGCCACTCTTAAGTGTCATAGATCATCACCCAGTGTCTCACCAGTTGTAGGCTGATGACACCCAAATATACAAATCTAGCCACAAAACTGAAGTTGAAGTTACCATCCAAGGAGTAGAGAGGTGCATTTCCGATGTGAAATCATGGATGACATGTAACAAGCTGCAGATGAATGATGATAAAACTGAAGCCATTCTGATTACAACACAAAGACTTTATCATTCACATCCTTTACCGCAGACAATAAATATCAGCAACATCAACATTAAATTCACACAGTCAGTACGAAACCCAGGTGTTAATCTCGACAGTACTCTCTCATTGCACCAACATGCTATGAACATATGCAAGGCTGCATAACTTTAGCTGAGACGCATCAGCTCCATTTGCAAGTATCTTTCAGTTGATGCCACTAAAACACTTGTGTGTTCCATAGTACTTTCAAGACTGGACTATTGTAACTCAATTCTGTCTGGTTCGTCTCAATATCTACTCCACAAACTTCAAAAAGTTCAAAACACAGCTTCTCGGATCATCCGTAGAGTACCATGATCACAGCACGCCTCCCCCTGCTCTGTACCCTACACTGGCTATCCATACAATCCAGAATTAAACACAAAATTTGTTCGCTGACGGGCTCCAGTCCAACATACCTATCTGACCTCACCCATGTGTACACTCCAGCAAGATACTTACGCTCCTCTTCTGACACTCGTATTCTCATTATTCCCACTATGAAAATGAAATCATATGGACAACGTTCTTTTGCATACCAGGGCCCAGCAACGTGGAACGAATTGCCCACTGAACTTAGACACAAAGACAGAGTGATCTCATTCCAGTGCGCTCTTAAAACTCACCTATGTCAACTGCAAGAACAGACCTAAAGACCTAATAATGTTTTCTTGCCTTAAATATTTACAGCATGTTTTCTGTTTTCTAATTTCGTGGTGTTTGTTTTTACATTTGTAATCTTATCATTATATATGTTTTTTAAGTGTTGTCAAATGTTGTAAAGCGCTTAGAGCTTCTAAAGATTAGGCGCTATACAAAGTCCTCATTATTATTATTTATTATAAATGTTGACTGAGTTAAATCTTCTAAATTTATAATTCTTTAAAATTAGTTTTTTGAACTCGAAACCAATGGAAAGATTCTAAACATTCTTAATGTGCCCATTGATCTTTGACTGCTAAATAATGGTTGCTGCAGCGAATCCTAATATAAATTCCACGAACATCATACTTTGGTAATGTCAATTGTGACCCCTTCTTCTCATTATGCATTTATCATTTACGTGATCTTTATAACCCTCTATCATAAATAACATGTGTGTCCCCGAGATATTCCATCATAAATTACGCTAGTAACATTACCAATAACAGCAAATACGAACTGGTTACAACGTTAATATGGAAAGCAGTTGCTGTAATGAGGACAAATGTGGCTAACAAGCTGATGGACGTATACGGTGAACTAGTGAAGGTGAATGGGAAGGGAAGTAATACATTGTATCAGTAATCAGTCAAATGTGACTATTTGAACTATATTGTCAATGTCATGTAGATCGCAAAATTTGTGTAGTCACGGGACTCGAAATGCAAATGGCGAATTCCAGGTCAAATTACATAAATGCTATAGTTTCGGCTCAGTCTGTCAGCAGAATAGAGATATAACGAGTGCTATAATCGCAATTTCTGAGAAAATGAATCATATTCGGATCGATTTCATGCTGTATATCTCGATGAAAGGTCGCTAAAGATTGATGGACCGTCTAGTAAGCGGCTACGAAATGGTGTCGGTGAATTCCAATTTTTCGATAGGCAGCAGACTCGGACCCTACACCCAAACATAAATGTCCAAATATCATATATGGGATGGTAAGGGTCAAAAGAAACTCGGACTAATATGAACTGATTTCAAATCAATTTCAAAACGATTATAAAAACAACTTTACCGGCCCCTGAACGCGAACATAGAATTTATACAAAACTCACAAACGTTTGAAGCTGTACGACTGGTCTTTTCACATGGATGCAACTTTGTAAATATGCTGATCAAACTGTATTATGTTAATCCGGACATGTATGGTAAATGTACGTTTATTATTAAAAACGTTATCGAAATCTGAATTTTCAAATTTATGAAAGCGATTTCTTCCCGTATTCTTTCGTTAACTACCTTTTATGTTTGAACACTATAAATCACCCCTTTCTGTTAAAGAAGATTCATAAGAGCCCGATCAATTTTGAGTCAGATTCCTTGTTCAGATTAGCATGTCTCTCATAAACACTGTTTGTTGTTACAGATATCTTGTTAATTTTCAATAGATTTGCTTTTAAATAAAGACGTAACTTTGTTTAAAGTTTTCACTTGCAGACCTAGTGCCAACATTTTCAATTCTTGTCTCTTTGTTATTCTTCAATGTAAGCACAAGATGACTAACATGTTTTAGTTCTGTGGGATGATAATGAAATTGGTATTGTTCATTCTCTTTTAATAGATCGACAACAAGATCACAGCCAAAATGATAGTGATCATCAGTAGTATATGGGGGCGATATGGCCCCACGTAGACCGTAATGTTAAAAACAGGTCCCGGCACTATGGCCCCAAAATTTATAGCCCCACGTAGACCTCTATGTTAAAAAAGGGTCCCGGTACTATAGCCCCAAAATGTATAGCCTCACGTATACTTCTATGTTAAATTTGGTCGTTTGTACCGTAGCCTCAAGATTTATAGCTTCACGTAGACTGCTATGTTAAATTTGGTCGTTTGTACCGTGGCCTCAAGATTTATAGTCTCACGTAGGATTCTGTGGTAGAAGAAGTGGTTTGTACTTTGGGGACAATGGGAATTTAACATGAGAATGTCAACTGGAGGTCAATGGAAATTGAACATGGGTAATGTCGTGGGGTTTATAGGGTCAAAACTATTTATAGGGTGAAATGTATTTATTGACAAAGGGTTGAGAGAGACAAACATAGACATACAGAAACAAACAAATACACATCCAAACACACAGAAAAGGGGACAGAGATGTTGCAAAGAAATACTCGCAGACAGAATAGAGACTCCAAAAGAAAAGACTTTTGTATGGGTACAAACATTTATTCAAATATATACATGGGCTTTACGGCCTGTGCTTTGGTTTAAGCACTGTCCATTTAATACATACAAGTTATCTATTTCTTGGTTCTAGAAACTACTTTTAAAAATTAAAGTTCATGCCTTCAAAAAACATATACAACGTATATACATTTCATAAAAGAATGACATTTTTCATGCTACAATTAATGTCCATTTTTGAGAAAAAGCTCAAACAAGAAACAAACGATCCAACTGGACAAAATTCGTGCTTTTCTTTTTATCAGTCACGCACGTTGTTTTCAAATCTGGTCAGCTACTACTTGTGTCCCAGCGTAGATGTTTTCCATCACATACTCCCTTTCATCTGTAAATCTGTGCTAGGTAAACTTATTTACAAGCAGATCAATGGTGGTTATTGTCTTCTTCCCATGGAGGCACAACGTATGCCATATGAATGGTCACTTTTCCATCGGTGATGTCAAAGTTTTCACTCATCGTCTGCATCGTCGAAGCAATAGCCCTCAATAGTTTGGAAGAAGTTAATTCTGCAGGTG
>JAECUM010090611.1:0-17776 GCA_016617855.1 Megalonaias nervosa | reverse complement strand
CTCGACAGAAAACTGACTTTTATTCCACATCTGAAGAATTTGAAAGCTAAATGCTTGAAATCTCTAGATTTACTTAAAGTAGTAGCGCACACTGACTGGGGTGCTGATAGGAAAGTCATACTCAGTTTATACAGAACATTTATTCGTTCGAAACTAGACTATGGTTGCGTTGTCTATGGTTCAGCCAGGAAGTCCTATTTGAAGATGCTAGACCCAATTCATCATCAGGGAATAAGACTTGCTCTGGGAGCATTTAAGAAATCCCCGTGTGAACGCCTACTCGTTGAAGCGAACGAGCCACCTTTATCACAACGTAGAGAAATGCTTTCCGCACAGTATGCTCTCAAATTAAGCTCAAACCCTCTGAACCCTGCTTTTTCGGCTGTTTTTGAACCCAAATATAAAACCTTATATGACAATAAACCAAACGTCACACCTACCTTTGGCATTAGAATATTACAATGCCTTGACAGTACCAAAATTGAACTTTCAAAAATTCTGAAAACGACCGTCTCCGAAACACCTCCCTGGCTACTTCAACAACCAAAGGTACTTTTCACATTACACGATGGAAAAAAATCGGAGACAAACCCTTCCATCTTCCACAACTCTTACCATGAACTAATCGCCCCATTTGAAAATTATACAAGAATATATACTGATGGATCAAAAGATCAGGAAAAGACTGCTGCAGCCTTCGTTAGTGGAAAACACACAACAAAAGTTCGCTTGCCAAATGGTACATCAATTTTTTTCAGCCGAAATCAGAGCAATAGACCTTGCATTGCAATATATTGAAAGCAAGCGTATTTTAAATAGCATCATCTTCTCCGATTCACTATCAGTACTTCAGTCACTACATAATAGAAACTGGAGAATCCATTATTAGCTAATGTTCTCCTTAAACATACTGAGCTGAGTACCTCCCACAATATAGTATACTGTTGGTTACCCAGCCATATTGGAATTAAAGGTAATGACAAAGCAGACTGCGCTGCTAAAATGGCCCTATCACTAGAACCATCTGATTTTAGTATACCGTATACTGATTTTAAACGTAGTATCAAAGACTGTTTACGTCAGAAATGGCAGGCATCATGGAATGATGCCGTGAATAACAAACTTCATGCCATCAAGCCAACCCTAGGAGAACGGACTCCTTCCTACAGAGCCGTCCGTAGGGAGGAGGTAGTCATTGCAAGAATTCGAATTGGTCATACTTATTTAACCCACTCCTACATACTAAAAGGAGGAGACCCACCAGAGTGCGTAGCTTGCAATGAACCATTCACCGTTAAGCACTTTATGTTGGAGTGTTTCGACCTCCAAACTACGCGTAATCATTATTACAATGTGCATGACATTAGGGAGCTCTTTGATACAGTTAGCGTTTCTGATATTATAGACTTCCTGAAGGAAGTAAATATTTATCATAAGCTATAGCTTGTATGCTATCACCTTGAACAGTTTTATGTGCTATATATACCGTCGGTAGATTTTAATTGCCTTTCATCTGTTTTCGTTGTCATGCGTCATTTGCACTCCCCGTTGATCGGGAAACTTTCAGTTAGCCGACCCACCCATAAACACGATCATGGTGTATCATGGGCCTTATTCAAAGATTCCATTAGCTCTGACAATGAAAACGGTTGGTTATAACTTTCTGAGTTATTCGATGTTAATTTCAACCGTGTTTTTTCTTTTTGAGCTTTTAGTCTTCGGAAAGCTTCTGAATAATTAGACGATGAGGAATTTTTGGAGAAACAATCAGCAAGTACATTAGCTATTTCATGCTTGGTATTGAAATTGTTGTTATTTATCTTCACATGTCGGAATGAATTGTGTTTTCCCTTTCCATTTATTTTGCGGATCGTATCCCAAAGCAAAGAGCTATTTGAGATTACTAAGAAGCTTATGTCAAAGAACAAATGTACACCACTTCCAACTACCTTCCCTTTAGTCGACCTTCCGGACATGTTTGCATCATTTTTCAAAACTGCCATTGTAAAGCCTCTGCTGAAGAAACCAACACTCGACCATAACGATTTAAAGAACTACCGCCCAGTTTCTAATCTCCCATTCATGTCAAAAATCTTAGAAACGTTGTTCTATCCCAACTTGTATCTCATCTGAATTCAAACAGTCTTTTTAGCAATGTACAGTCTACATATCCCCCTTGACACAGTACTGAAACTACTCTTCTGAAAGTAGTTAATGACCTTGTCTCTGCTTTGGATAGCGGAAAGATTTCAGTCCTCGTTCTCCTTTACTTGTCTGCAGCATTTGACACAATAGACCATAATTTATTACTTCACCGTCTCCAGCATGTAGTTGGCATTCATGATACAGCCTTACTATAGTTCAAGTCCTACTTGGTCAACAGGACACAAATTGTGTTCGCAAATGGAAAACACTTCAACCCAGTTGATTTATGTTGTGTTGTTCCACAGGTTTCTGTTCTTAATCCTGTTCTCTTCATTCTATACACTCAGCCACTCTTAAGTGTCATAGATCATCACCCAGTGTCTCACCAGTTGTAGGCTGATGACACCCAAATATACAAATCTAGCCACAAAACTGAAGTTGAAGTTACCATCCAAGGAGTAGAGAGGTGCATTTCCGATGTGAAATCATGGATGACATGTAACAAGCTGCAGATGAATGATGATAAAACTGAAGCCATTCTGATTACAACACAAAGACTTTATCATTCACATCCTTTACCGCAGACAATAAATATCAGCAACATCAACATTAAATTCACACAGTCAGTACGAAACCCAGGTGTTAATCTCGACAGTACTCTCTCATTGCACCAACATGCTATGAACATATGCAAGGCTGCATAACTTTAGCTGAGACGCATCAGCTCCATTTGCAAGTATCTTTCAGTTGATGCCACTAAAACACTTGTGTGTTCCATAGTACTTTCAAGACTGGACTATTGTAACTCAATTCTGTCTGGTTCGTCTCAATATCTACTCCACAAACTTCAAAAAGTTCAAAACACAGCTTCTCGGATCATCCGTAGAGTACCATGATCACAGCACGCCTCCCCCTGCTCTGTACCCTACACTGGCTATCCATACAATCCAGAATTAAACACAAAATTTGTTCGCTGACGGGCTCCAGTCCAACATACCTATCTGACCTCACCCATGTGTACACTCCAGCAAGATACTTACGCTCCTCTTCTGACACTCGTATTCTCATTATTCCCACTATGAAAATGAAATCATATGGACAACGTTCTTTTGCATACCAGGGCCCAGCAACGTGGAACGAATTGCCCACTGAACTTAGACACAAAGACAGAGTGATCTCATTCCAGTGCGCTCTTAAAACTCACCTATGTCAACTGCAAGAACAGACCTAAAGACCTAATAATGTTTTCTTGCCTTAAATATTTACAGCATGTTTTCTGTTTTCTAATTTCGTGGTGTTTGTTTTTACATTTGTAATCTTATCATTATATATGTTTTTTAAGTGTTGTCAAATGTTGTAAAGCGCTTAGAGCTTCTAAAGATTAGGCGCTATACAAAGTCCTCATTATTATTATTTATTATAAATGTTGACTGAGTTAAATCTTCTAAATTTATAATTCTTTAAAATTAGTTTTTTGAACTCGAAACCAATGGAAAGATTCTAAACATTCTTAATGTGCCCATTGATCTTTGACTGCTAAATAATGGTTGCTGCAGCGAATCCTAATATAAATTCCACGAACATCATACTTTGGTAATGTCAATTGTGACCCCTTCTTCTCATTATGCATTTATCATTTACGTGATCTTTATAACCCTCTATCATAAATAACATGTGTGTCCCCGAGATATTCCATCATAAATTACGCTAGTAACATTACCAATAACAGCAAATACGAACTGGTTACAACGTTAATATGGAAAGCAGTTGCTGTAATGAGGACAAATGTGGCTAACAAGCTGATGGACGTATACGGTGAACTAGTGAAGGTGAATGGGAAGGGAAGTAATACATTGTATCAGTAATCAGTCAAATGTGACTATTTGAACTATATTGTCAATGTCATGTAGATCGCAAAATTTGTGTAGTCACGGGACTCGAAATGCAAATGGCGAATTCCAGGTCAAATTACATAAATGCTATAGTTTCGGCTCAGTCTGTCAGCAGAATAGAGATATAACGAGTGCTATAATCGCAATTTCTGAGAAAATGAATCATATTCGGATCGATTTCATGCTGTATATCTCGATGAAAGGTCGCTAAAGATTGATGGACCGTCTAGTAAGCGGCTACGAAATGGTGTCGGTGAATTCCAATTTTTCGATAGGCAGCAGACTCGGACCCTACACCCAAACATAAATGTCCAAATATCATATATGGGATGGTAAGGGTCAAAAGAAACTCGGACTAATATGAACTGATTTCAAATCAATTTCAAAACGATTATAAAAACAACTTTACCGGCCCCTGAACGCGAACATAGAATTTATACAAAACTCACAAACGTTTGAAGCTGTACGACTGGTCTTTTCACATGGATGCAACTTTGTAAATATGCTGATCAAACTGTATTATGTTAATCCGGACATGTATGGTAAATGTACGTTTATTATTAAAAACGTTATCGAAATCTGAATTTTCAAATTTATGAAAGCGATTTCTTCCCGTATTCTTTCGTTAACTACCTTTTATGTTTGAACACTATAAATCACCCCTTTCTGTTAAAGAAGATTCATAAGAGCCCGATCAATTTTGAGTCAGATTCCTTGTTCAGATTAGCATGTCTCTCATAAACACTGTTTGTTGTTACAGATATCTTGTTAATTTTCAATAGATTTGCTTTTAAATAAAGACGTAACTTTGTTTAAAGTTTTCACTTGCAGACCTAGTGCCAACATTTTCAATTCTTGTCTCTTTGTTATTCTTCAATGTAAGCACAAGATGACTAACATGTTTTAGTTCTGTGGGATGATAATGAAATTGGTATTGTTCATTCTCTTTTAATAGATCGACAACAAGATCACAGCCAAAATGATAGTGATCATCAGTAGTATATGGGGGCGATATGGCCCCACGTAGACCGTAATGTTAAAAACAGGTCCCGGCACTATGGCCCCAAAATTTATAGCCCCACGTAGACCTCTATGTTAAAAAAGGGTCCCGGTACTATAGCCCCAAAATGTATAGCCTCACGTATACTTCTATGTTAAATTTGGTCGTTTGTACCGTAGCCTCAAGATTTATAGCTTCACGTAGACTGCTATGTTAAATTTGGTCGTTTGTACCGTGGCCTCAAGATTTATAGTCTCACGTAGGCTTCTGTGGTAGAAGAAGTGGTTTGTACTTTGGGGACAATGGGAATTTAACATGAGAATGTCAACTGGAGGTCAATGGAAATTGAACATGGGTAATGTCGTGGGGTTTATAGGGTCAAAACTATTTATAGGGTGAAATGTATTTATTGGACAAAGGGTTGAGAGAGACAAACATAGACATACAGAAACAAACAAATACACATCCAAACACACAGAAAAGGGGACAGAGATGTTGCAAAGAAATACTCGCAGACAGAATAGAGACTCCAAAAGAAAAGACTTTTGTATGGGTACAAACATTTATTCAAATATATACATGGGCTCTACGGCCTGTGCTTTGGTTTAAGCACTGTCCATTTAATACATACAAGTTATCTATTTCTTGGTTCTAGAAACTACTTTTAAGAATTAAAGTTCATGCCTTCAAAAAACATATACAACGTATATACATTTCATAAAAGAATGACATTTTTCATGCTACAATTAATGTCCATTTTTGAGAAAAAGCTCAAACAAGAAACAAACGATCCAACTGGACAAAATTCGTGCTTTTCGTTTTATCAGTCACGCACGTTGTTTTCAAATCTGGTCAGCTACTACTTGTGTCCCAGCGTAGATGTTTTCCATCACATACTCCCTTTCATCTGTAAATCTGTGCTAGGTAAACTTATTTACAAGCAGATCAATGGTGGTTATTGTCTTCTTCCCATGGAGGCACAACGTATGCCATATGAATGGTCACTTTTCCATCGGTGATGTCAAAGTTTTCACTCATCGTCTGCATCGTCGAAGCAATAGCCCTCAATAGTTTGGAAGAAGTTAATTCTGCAGGTGTGCTAAACCCGAGACATACAGGAGAATTCAAACTTTCGTGATACATAGATAGGCTCAAACGACCTTGAGTTCTGACTTGGCACTGACGTTTGAGTTCCTCTAACAGTGAGTCAAATAAGTCCGTAATGAAACCTGCTGCTTTCTCGGCTGGAACGTCAGGCGCAAAGTCTTTAAATTTCACCGTGTAGGTGAAAGTTGTCGTCCTAAATTTTCTCGAAGTCGCTGTCTGAATCATTTGGATGCTAAAATACTCCTTTAGGTCTACTGAATCTTTTTCCTTTTTTCACGCACTTTGCTGTGAGGGTATGGTAGTGAAAGTGGTCAATGATGTTTGTTCCTTTTTTTTTTTTTCATCTGCGTAGAGTGATTCATCTTTCTTGGTGTTTGTCCTCGCAATGAAGTGTCGTTCTTGGAAGTGGTCCCTCTTTTATACTGGGTGATATCAGCATGTCCATAAGGTAAAGTCTTGTGGTCTGGAAGTCGCACTGGTTTCACGTGGTTTGCCATGGCGTTAGTAAATAAACAACTAAGATGTGGTACTGCGTTGGTGATGTGATCGTGAGGCACAGCATCGCACTCGAGTTTCTCGTTGGACTTGAGTCTTACGCTCGATACTTGCTGTTTGAAAATATTCATCTTTCTCGATTAGCAATGGTAGTCACAATGAACTATCGACCTTGAACGTTGTCCCTTTTTATATGCTGACCAATATCGGCATGACCGTACGGTAAAGTGAAGTGGTTGGGAAGCCGAACTCGCTTCTGGTACACGATTTGATAAACTTTTTCCAAGGGTCGACTGACGATTTGGTGTGTGGGTAAGCGTACAATCTTGTGCGGTTCGTGGGTGGTCACTTTAAAGTTTCGATCCTGTCCAGACTGCAAGGCTTCTTTCAATATGCTAAAGTTCACCACTCGACTGGTGCGATAATTGAGAGTCAATCCTTTCACTTTACACTCCGTGTGCACATCTTCTTGATTGTTCCGGTATTCGTAGCCGTAATTTTTGGGACCGCCACTTGCAAAACTGAGAATCTTGTGGTCGGGATGCTCGTCCGTCCAGGCTCCTAAACGGTCTCCTTCGATGACAGGGTGAGGCTGACCCAGGCGATCAATGTAGATGCAACTGTCCGTGTCAAAATACAGCACACGATCTCCTAATAGTTCTAAAGCTTCATACAGTTTTAAGCGAGCATGGGCTGTCACGTAGGCCGCAATGATGACATTTCCAAATTCGTCGGCTTCTACAAAGTCCAGTTCTTCTTCGTAATTGACTAAGAGCAAGTCCTCACGAACAACGTCCACGTGTTTCATGTCGTGAATCATCTGCAAGTATCGGAAAGGTTCTGTCAAATACTCCGTCTTGGGTAAACACGGTCGTTGTGCCATTTTGCCCCACAAACAATTCAACATCACTTTGGCAAACGATCGCCTCCCTTCGTTTTTCTCGATGTGGTCTAAAGTGATGCCTTCCTGCTTCCAGTATTTCTCTTTGAACTTTGTTTGGTCGTCGGGAGTGTGACACCAGGAAGGATATCCGCTAGCTTCTTGTTTCAGTTTCAAAAAGGTATTCACGTAGTCTGCAAAAATGCCGTTTTGAGAATCGTCGCCCTTGTGGTATTTTTCTGTCTTGGGAAAGTGGTAAATTTCGTACACTTCTAACAGTTGGTATCCCAAGTCCAGAGCTTTAAACAATTCCACGCTGACCCACGTTCCCGTCAAGGCTTGTTCTTCCTGAGTGTGCTGACAAGGGTGGTCTTGGTTGCACGTTTCAGCACAAGTACGACACAAGGGAAACATCAGTTTTCCTTGGCAATGATGTGGTAAAACGGGATGGTACAAGTTCGTGCGAGGCAAGACTTTACACTTGATCAATCCTTCGTATTGTCGAATATTGTCCACGTCGATGTGTTCCGTCAGCAATTGTGGGTGCCCTGCGGAAAAGTGACAATATTTGCACACGTACGGATACAGAGAACACACATCCAAGTATTTGATTTCTTCTCCTTTCTCCTCGTCGACTTGGTACAGCAAACAGGTGGCATTCGTCCGTCCTCCGTACAAACTGTCCCGCGGGTTCAGAGGGTCCACCAGCTTGTAACTTTCCACGATGCGCTTAAACTCGAGATCGGTTTTCAATCACTGATCGTACTCGTGTTCCCACATTTCCACTACTTGGTATCCTTGCTCTTCTAACTTCAAGCGTCGCTGACAAGTGGCCTGGTACAAGTCTTCCATGGTCCGTTGTAAAACTGGTTTTTAGTGTCACGTTGAGGGTAGCAGATGGGACATCCGTGAAATAAGCACCCGTTAAACTCGTACACAATCTTGGGGTTTTCTAAGTCCCAGCCGTCTACTGAATACCTTCCGATGGTCTTTTCGCCTCCTCCGTTGCGAGCGTGTTGGATCCATTTGTCTTCCTTCTCACACAAGTAATGTAACCAGCGTAGGGTTTTGACTGAGTATTGACGTTTGACAAAATTGGTCGTTTGAGGACTGATGATGACAGCTAGGGTGTTTTCGGGCATGAATCGTTGACGATACACTAAGGAACACGCTTTGGCAATAGTGCAAGCTTCTTTCAAAGGATCGATCCCTCCGTGTTCCATGAACAGTTCTCGAAATTTTTCACAGCAGCGACGTAAAATGTCTACGTCGGAACGACAATATTTTAACATTTCTTCTTGAAAGTCAAAAGGGTCCGAAGCGTGAGTCTGGTACCATGCGTAGAAAGCTTCTCGTTGTTCGGTACGCATGTTATCCGGGTCGTAGTAGTGAGCCTCAGACAAATGGGGTAGAACAGCGTGTTGATTGGCTTCGGTATTGAAAAGTGTGGAAAATAGCCTTTGGCCATTTCTGTCATGCCAAACGTTTTAGGCATGCGGCTCAAAGGCATAGCCAAGTAACTCATTGAATCTTTAAACTGTACTTGTCCCACTTGTATGGAAATGATTTTGGCTCCGTTCAAAGTTACTTTCGGACGTTCGGTACTTTGTTCCGTATAGTATCTCAACAGAAATTGTCCATCGTATCCCGAGAAATTGTGAGCCATCACCGTGGCATGGCGATGACAATCTCCGTAACGTTCGATATCTTCCTGGCTCCACGTCTCGTCGATAGGGTTTAAGATCCATTGGGCAAAATCGGCCAGTGTGTTCGATCCCCGAAAGATTTTTTCACGCCCTCCAGGAATCTTGCTGCAGTAAGGGCAATGAGTCAAGATAGGCTCTTGGATGCACTTCTCGCACGCTCGGTGAGCCACGCAGAAATTAGGAATGTGAATGCCAGTCTCTTGCATGCATTCGAAATCGAAAAGATGAAATTCCCTTTCTTCTTCTGGTCATTATCTTCTTCTTCTTCATGTTTGGAATGGTATTTTTGAATGTAGCATTGGTGTTCCAAGTCCACGGTTTGGCGACAAATGTGACATCGCTTCTTCCCTGAACAGACGTGCGCCTTGGCATTGTTGGTACGTATGCCTTGTCCACAAGTAGGGCACAATCTCAAGAGCTGACAAGCACATTTCTGCTGTGAACCTTGCGTCTTTAGGTGTTGTTGGTAACAGGCAGGACTGACAAACGTGCGCTGACAAGCAGAGCAATACACTCGTTCTTGTCCTTCGTCCAGACAGGGTTCAGAAGCTAAACATCCTGAGCATTTTGATCCACAATGCTTGTGTTGCTCTCGATTGTTATAGCCATAGTCACATTTCTCACAGTAATAACTGTATGACAGGAATCCAGTGATACTGGTAATGGCATCAAAATGTTCATCGTGATGATAGACGTGAATGTATTTTCCGTCTTTGAAATCTTTGCCTCGAAACAACAGAGGTCCGCGCAGTTCTTGAGGGTGTACTTTCAAGGTGTAGCATGGAGCCAAGACGTCTTGCAGTTTTTGCACTTCAGGAATGCCGCAGGGCCTGTCTTTGGATATCCCCGCTTGCTGTAACAGGAGTTCTGCTTCTCTTTGTTGTTTGGTTCGGTCCGATCGTCGAATAGTTTTCCAGGCTCTTTTCCATTCTTTCGTGTCGTTCTTGTCGGCATACGTTCTTCCCACCACGATCGCGCGGGCTAAGCACATCAGGTCTTGAATGTTGTTGATTTGAACGATGCTGCGCTTGATGCTGCGAAGGTCGTCCACCAATAACACCTTTTTGCGTTGTCCTGTCCCTTGGGGAAGAGACACGTGGGTCATGAACAGTGTCGCTTTTTCGTCGGTGATGTGAAACTTGTCGTTGGATTGTTGCACGTGTTGAATCTTGTCGATGACTTAGGAAGATGTCAATTCTGCTGGGCTGCTAAACTCGATCCAAACAGGGGACTTCAAACTGTCGTGATGAATGGAAAGTCTCATGACATCGTCTTCTCTGGCTTGACATTGCTGTTTCAGTGTGGTTAACAAAGAATCCCACACATCGGCGATGAACCCCTCAGCTTTCTCCAGCGGTACGTCTGACTTGAAATCTTTAAACTTCACCGTGTACGTGTAGGCCGTAGTTCTAAATTTTCTAGAGGAACGTTTTTCCGTCTCTCGAATGTGGTAGTACTTTTCGGGTGATACTGGTGATGGCGGACTTTGGTTTGGAATAGGCTCTCTCGGTCTGGTGGCAGACGTGGAAGGTATTGGTTCAGGTTCGCTCATGTCTTCGATTTGAGCGAACACTTCTTTTCGTGTGTGAGGCGATACGTCACGTCGCTGCCTCTTACCTTCTTCTTCTCTCTCACTGAAATCGTGCGATCGTTTCATCTCGATAGCTGATTCAGAAATGATTGGACCAAGTTCGTTCTCTCGGTATATATACCCCTCTTGACCTCTTGTTGTGACAATGACTTGGTATATTTCGCAAGGGCAAGTGAAAGCCAAACAGATAGGAACCCCTGGCTAACTTATGCGAACGACAATGGTGCGTCTTAAACACCTCATGCATCTTGACGACCCTTCGATTCAAACCCTACCACGAAAGTAAAAGGTTGCAAAAAACAAACAAACAAAAAAAAAAAAAAACCAAACACAACAGACAGTTGGTGTCATTAAGAGAACTAGAGACGGTACTGTGCCGTTCGGACACGTACGTACTCCAGAAACCACGCTGCTCGGCAACGATGTCTCCTTCTCTCTGTCACTTCTACTTTTGTCCTTGACCAAGAGATCTACCAACCCTGATGTAATACTTGTGTTTCCTCATTTGATATATTTTTAAAAAAAAAAAAAAAATAAATCCATTTTTAATAGAACTACCCATTTTCGACAGCAGCGACGACGTCTCCTACTGCTCTTACCACTGTTGTTGCACCTACAAAGGTGATTTTCCTAAGACCAAAGTATGAGACAGAGCAAGTAAGTTGTGAAGTTGAGCGGAGGTGTTTAAATAACAACTGTCAAGCCCCTATGTTCCAGTTCTGTCTATGATAATAACTTGCAATACTTCACATTTTCTAAAGTGGAAATGTTTACAAGCCGTACAAAAGTTATGTGACTTTAGCTTTTGACACTTGCACAGACTCTTTCACTTCATAAGTGTCAAGAGAAAAATATATATCCGATTTTTACCATTTTCCAAAACACGCACACACTTGCAACGTGACCAGAATCTGTACTTCTCTATTTGTGGATATCCCACAGACCTGTCCCAGCATACAGAATTGATTAAGAACTGTAGGAATATCCCCTCATTGTTTCAGAAATATCAAAGCTTTTATGTGTATTTTCCCTGTTCCACCCTTTATTAGTGCTTAGGTATGTTCCCTAAAGACAAACAATTTTAAAAAAAATTAATTTTGAATTAAGGTTTCTCTCTGTTTATACATTTTTTTTTCAAGTTGTTGGTGCATGGCAGATTACATCCAAATACCTTCTCAAAGTGAGTGGCATTTCTACACATGTCATTGCCTTTGTTAAATTCGGTTTTGTTGATTAGTCATCGTTAATCCTTAATTCTATTTTTTTGATGTATTTCTATTTTATAGAAGATGTAAGAGTGTTTATTGTTGTAACGGTATTTATGTCGTTTAGTCTGTTGCTGCGAAAGAAAATATCTATAGCAAAGTGCTTAAGTTTGTTCAGTTTTCTTATTACAAGCTCTACAAAAGGTACCAAGTTTGTCTTGCAAAGAGATCGAAACTTTAAGTTACACGGACGTGAAGGAAAACATACCTTTGTTACTACAGTTTGCTTTTCTTGTGTTCATTCTAATCATGCTTGCCTTATATCTTTGTGTTTTAGAGATCATATTTCTTCTGATGTAAATACATGCGTCAATGGACAGACAGCTTGGGTTATCATCCTTGAGGTTCACTGCACTTGAGTTTATTTACTTCATACAATCCCCAAATTCACTAGTTTAAAAAAAAACAAAAAGACTACCACTCAATACTATATCATTTCTCTCTACCTATGCGAATCTGTGTATGTCGAAATGTCCAAGTGAGAAAATATTTTGTTTTGGTCAGTTTCAAAACGCGAACAATAATGGCACAGTTAAGTATTTGATGTGACAAAAGAAATGTTACGGTACACAACACAGGATTGTAAGCTCACATTCCAGTCAGTCTGTACTGCAATGGTAAAAATGCAAGAGCCTAGGCAAAATAAAAAAATTTTAAAAAATGCGTCAGTCGTAAGAACCAATTTTATTGGCTACACCTATTTTCTACCACCTTAGCTTCGAATCTCCTTCAGTCGTTCTTCGCACAGTGACAAGGTCAGACGTGTTTTTCTGCGCCTGGCCACTACACTAGCTGCCTTGAATTTAGAACCAAGCAATGCGTCACTCATTATAAGTGACTTCATTGGCTAACCGATATTTTCCACCGCCTTAGCTTCAAATCGGTTTCAGTTGTTATTCGCACAGCGAGAAGATCAGACGTGTTTTTCTGTGCCTGACCACTACACTAGCTGCCTTGAATTTAGAACCAAACAATGCGTCACTCATTATAAGTGACTTCATTGGCTAACCGATATTTTCCACCGCCTTAGCTTCAAATCGGTTTCAGTTGTTATTCGCACAGCGAGAAGATCAGACGTGTTTTTCTGCGCCTGGCCACTACACTAGCTGCCTTGAATTTAGAACCAAACACTGCGTCACTCATTATAAGTGACTTCATTGGCTAACCGATATTTTCCACCGCCTTAGCTTCAAATCGGTTTCAGTTGTTATTCGCACAGCGAGAAGATCAGACGTGTTTTTCTGCGCCTGACCACTACACTAGCGGCCTTGAATTTAGAACCAAACAATGCGTCACTCATTATAAGTGACTTCATTGGCTAACCGATATTTTCCACCGCCTTAGCTTCAAATCGGTTTCAGTTGTTATTCGCACAGCGAGAAGATCAGACGTGTTTTTCTGCACCTGTCCACTACTCACTTTACAAAGAATAAAACTAATACAGAAACAATCGTACCATGGGTGACTCATGGAAATTTATCAGTCTTATTGCGGAATACATCACGGCATGTTTGGATGTACTATTCTGTGAGAACTTTACATGACGTTTTTAACAGAATGATTTTAGTAGGCTATATCTCCAATTCACTCTTGTGATATTTTACGATAGTGGGGGTTTTTGTTCCCAGTAGAAGTAATTATTTCAATGAGATGTGTGTTTTTGAAATTTCGTAAGGAAAATGTACCATATAAACGTAAGAGCCGTGATATTTTCAAAAGTAGAAATAACACACTCTGTCTCTGTCTCTCTCTCTCTCTCTCTCTCTGTAATTTTGATTGAAATCTAATGGCATGTGTTCCCCTTGTAAGATACCTCAAAAATTGTGATCAGTAGTCACCATAATTACGTGAACTGTTCCGTTTGTTATGTAATTTTTTTTCTAAAACTTACACCCTAAAAATTGTAGAACGATTTTTTTTTCTTCCATCAGTAAATCGTTGGATGAAAAAAAAACTTGAGTTGACTTGAGCTTGTACAATTCAGGTATCTTAGCTTTATCCTAGTTTGTCACTGCAATATGTCACGGAAAAAAAATTCTAACATTAGATCTAACGTTTTTTCAGAAAGGCAACAAACACACGGCTTTTTCAAGAAAGACGCGAGTGACATTGCACTGTACTAACCCTGCCTATGGTTAACTCTGAGTTCTAAAACCAAAACATGGGTTCAGAAAAAATGTAACAATGTTCGACCTATTTTCTCTCAGTTTAGACTGTCGATAGAACAAGGTGCGTTTTGGTACTGCTTTTTCACGCCATTAGATTCGTGAAAACTTTGCAACATTGTTGGTAGCCTGTGCTTCGAAACACAGAACATCTGTTAAATTTGGGATCTACAGCAAAATGTTAAGCGGTTAGTCGACAATAAATAGCACACTACCTTTTTAATAAAATTGATGAATGAATGAAAACAATGAACATTTCTCACATAGAATGTGTAGTTGTCTTCATTGCCTTTGTCCCATAATACCGCAAAAAATAACAGACCCAAAAATGGTGTCCTACGTTTTGGGGTGTTTTTTTTTTTTTTTTTAAAACCTTTCTTTCTTTCTTTCTTTCTTTCTTCCAGTAATGTTAATTCTGTCTGCCCATCTCTCAAAACACTCCAGACTAAAGTACCGTCCGTTCTACTGTCACCCAGTGCAGTAACACTTGTGTGCGTGCTTTCGCTTACACATATATCGTGCGTCCCTAACATGATTGTCACATTAGAGACGCAACAACACTTCCAGAATATTGAGAACGAATGCTTACACCTAAACCTTGAGATGTAAAGAGTTTAAGTATTGTGTAAAACTTAGTCAAATTAAATCTTTGTAATCAAGATGAAACGATGACACTTTTCCAAGGAGCAAGCAGACCCCAAAGCGGCAATACTTTTCCAAATGTGTTGATAGAAGTTTGTGCAAGCGATCTCGAAGATGATATAATTATCTCATATTCAACAGCATTTGCATCCACTACAGAGTGAGATCGACAGGTTGAGCACAAATGGTGGTAAATATGATAGGATGACTGAACAAAGAGACCAGTGAGGAACTAAATTCGTTTGGTACCTCATGAAGATTATTTTGTAGAATCTAGTAGCCCCAAAAGTGCCTTGCAGAAAAATTTAGAACGAAGACATACACCTACACGGCGAAATTAAATGGTTTACATCAGTGGTTGTTATTTATTTGTTTATTAAATTTTAGAAAGAACGCACACAAGTGTTACTGCACTGGGTGACAGTAGAACGGGCGGTACTTTAGTCTGGAGTGTTTTGAGAGATGGACAGACAGAATTAACATTACTGCAAGAAAGAAAGAAAGAATGGTTTTTTAAAAAAAACACCCCAAAACGTAGGACACCATTTTTGGGTCTGTTATTTTTTGCGGTATTATAGGACAAAGGCAATGAAGACAACCACACATTCTATGTGAGAAATGTTCATTATTTTCATTCATTCATCAATTTTATTAAAAAGGTAGTGTGCTATTTATTGTCGACTAACCGCTTAACATTTTGCTGTAGATCCCAAATTTAACAGATGTTCTGTGTTTCGAAGCACAGGATACCAACAATGTTGCAAAGTTTTCACAAATCTAATGGCGTGAAAAAGCAGTACAATAACGCACCTTGTTCTATCGACAGTCTAAACTGAGAGAAAATAGGTCGAACATTGTTACATTTTTTCTGAACGCATGTTTTGGTTTTAGAACTCAGAGTTAACCATAGGCAGGGTTATTACAGTGCAATGTCACTCGCGTCTTTCTTGAAAAAGCCGTGTGTTTGTTGCCTTCTGAAAAAACGGTAGATCTAATGTTAGAATTTTTTTTCCGTGACACATTGCAGTGACAAACTAGGATAAAGCTAAGATACCTGAATTGTACAAGCTCAAGTCAACTCAAGTTTTTTTTTCATCCAACGATTTACTGATGGAAGAAAAAAAAATCGTTAGAAAAAAAAATTACATAACAAACGGAACAGTTCACGTAATTATGGTGACTACTGATCACAATTTTTGAGGTATCTTACAAGGGGAACACATGCCATTAGATTTCAATCAAAATTACAGAGAGAGAGAGACAGACAGACAGACAGTGTGTTATTTCTACTTTTGAAAATATCACGGCTCTTACGTTTATATGGTACATTTTCCTTACGAAATTTCAAAAACACACATCTCATTGAAATAATTACTTCTACTGGGAAAAAAAAAAACCCACTATCGTAAAATATCACAAGAGTGAATTGGAGACATAGCCTACTAAAATCATTCTGTTAAAAACGTCATGTAAAGTTCTCACAGAATAGTACATCCAAACATGCCGTGATGTATTCCGCAATAAGACTGATAAATTTCCATGAGTCACCCATGGTACGATTGTTTGTGTATTAGTTTTATTCTTTGTAAAGTGAGTAGTGGACAGGTGCAGAAAAACACGTCTGATCTTCTCGCTGTGCAAATAACAACTGAAACCGATTTGAAGCTAAGGCGGTGGAAAATATCGGTTAGCCAATGAAGTCACTTATAATGAGTGACGCATTGTTTGATTCTAAATTCAAGGCAGCTAGTGTTGTGGTCAGGCGCAGAAAAACACGTCTGATCTTCTCGCTGTGCGAATAGCAACTGAAACCGATTTGAAGCTAAGGCGGTGGAAAATATCGGTTAGCCAATGAAGTCACTTATAATGAGTGACGCAGTGTTTGGTTCTAAATTCAAGGCAGCTAGTGTAGTGGCCAGGCGCAGAAAAACACGTCTGATCTTCTCGCTGTGCGAATAACAACTGAAACCGATTTGAAGCTAAGGCGGTGGAAAATATCGGTTAGCCAATGAAGTCACTTATAATGAGTGACGCACTGTTTGGTTCTAAATTCAAGGCAGCTAGTGTAGTGGTCAGGCGCAGAAAAACACGTCTGATCTTCTCGCTGTGCGAATAACAACTGAAACCGATTTGAAGCTAAGGCGGTGGAAAATATCGGTTAGCCAATGAAGTCACTTATAATGAGGGACGCATTGTTTGGTTCTAAATTCAAGGCAGCTAGTGTAGTGGTCAGGCGCAGAAAAACACGTCTGATCTTCTCGCTGTGCGAATAACAACTGAAACCGATTTGAAGCTAAGGCGGTGGAAAATATCGGTTAGCCAATGACGTCACTTATAATGAGTGACGCATTGTTTGGTTCTAAATTCAAGGCAGCTAGTGTAGTGGCCAGGCGCAGAAAAACACGTCTGACCTTGTCACTGTGCGAAGAACGACTGAAGGAGATTCGAAGCTAAAGGTGGTAGAAAATAGGTGTAGCCAATAAAATTGGTTCTTACGACTGACGCATTTTTTTTATATTTTTTTTTATTTTGCCTAGACTCTTGCATTTTTACCATTGCAGTACAGACTGACTGGAATGTGAGCTTACAATCCTGTGTTGTGTACCGTAACATTTCTTTTGTCACATCAAATACTTAACTGTGCCATTATTGTTCGCGTTTTGAAACTGACCAAAACAAAATATTTTCTCACTTGGACATTTCGACATACCCAGATTCGCATAGGTAGAGAGAAATGATATAGTATTGAGTGGTAGTTTTTTTGTTTTTTTTTTAAACTAGTGAATTTGGGGATTGTATGAAGTAAATAAACTCAAGTGCAGTGAACCTCAAGGATGATAACCCAAGCTGTCTGTCCATTGACGCATGTATTTACATCAGAAGAAATA